>OZ024857.1:33471041-33496041 GCA_964017155.1 Oasisia sp. SBJ-2009 | reverse complement strand
CACACGCACCATACACGCACCCATACACCCGCGCCAAAATACGCACACATACAAACACATGAACGACAGACGCACCCACACACACGCACCCATACACGCACCCACACCCACGCACCCTTACACAAGCGCCCACTAACGCACACATACACACACTCACCTCACACGCACCCCCACAAACGCGCCACACTCGAAAACACTCTCACGCACGCACCATCACACACACGTACCCACCCATACCCGCATCCACATACGCCGATACACGCGCCATCACACGCACACATACGCACCCACACACACACAAACACACCAACACTCACACGTACCCACACACGCACAAACATTCGACAACACACGCACACGTACAAACACATGCACCACACACGCACCCACACACACGATTCCACGCATGCACCCACACATGAAACCACACACACGCACGCACACGTGCACCCACACACGCCAACACACGCCCACACTCAGACGCAGACCCACCCATACACACATGCGAACACACGCAACCACACACGCGCAAACACATGCACACATACACAAACACGCAATAACAACACACATACACACACAGACGCACCCTAACAAGCACACACACGCGCCAACACACGCACACATACAAGCACATGCACCCACACACACCCACACCACACCCACACACGCACCCACACATACACACACACGCATGCACCCACACAGACATGTGCCCACACACTCACGGACACACACGCAACCACACAAGAATCCACACAGGCACCCACACACGCACCAACACACGCACTCACATGCACCCACACACACGATACACGTACACACACGATACACGCACACACACATACACCCACAGACACGCACCCACACACACGCACAAACACGCACTCAGAAACGGACACACACGCGCCAACACTCACACACGCCCACACACTCACACATGCACCACACACTCAGCCATACTCACACACGCACCCACACCCACGCACACGTGTGTGGGCGTATGTGGGTGCGTGTGAGAGTGGGTGCGTGTGTGTGGGTGGGGAATTGCGTGTCTGGGGTATGTGTGTGTGTGTGCGTACCCACACACACACCCACATATGCACCCATACAAACAAATGCTCGACTGACGCATCAAGGCACACATGCGCCCACACACACACTTACACTCACCCACACGCACACACACGCACCCACCCACACACACACACACACGCACCCACACACGAATCCACACACGCACCCACCCACTCACCCACACACGCAAACACGCACACACACACATGAATCCGCACACGCACCCACACATGCACCGATACACACACACACATACACATACACACATACACATACACACACACAAACACACACAAACACACACACACACACACACACACACACACACACACACACACACACACACATGCACACCCACTTCCACCGACTGTCACGCACCCACACATGAATCCACACAAGCACCCACACACGCACCAACACATGCTCTCACTCACATGCACCCCCACACGCGCACCCGCACACAGGCACCCACACACGAACCCAAACGCGCACACACATGTGCCAGCACAGGCCCACACACAAACACACGAATCCACACACGCACCCACACAAACACCGACACACACACACACATGCACACATACACACACACTCGCATCCTCACACGCTCCCACACACCCGCCCACACACACGCGCCAGCACAAGCACACACACACACGCACTTACACACTCACCATACACGCTCACATGCGCGCCAACAAACGCAAACATACACACACACATGCACCACACACGCACCCTCACACACGCACACACACGCTACTGCACACGCAACCACACACGCACACTTGGACTACACACGCTCCCAGACCCACACACGCACCCAAACCCACACACACACACACCCGCAACCGCAAACACGCACCCCCACACACACGCCAACACATGCACCCATACACACACGCACCACACATCCACACACACATGCACTCACCCGCGCACTCATTCACGCGCCAGCACACACACACACCCACACACGCGCACACGCGCGCAAACATACGCACACATACACACACCTGAAGGACACACGCACCCACCCAAACACACGCACCCAAACACGCGCATACACACGCACACATACACACACTCACCACACACGCACCCACACACAGGCATCCGCACACATACACAAACACAAGCCAACACACGCACACAAACACACCCACACACACGCACGCACACATACATGCACCCAAACATACAAACAAACACACACACACACATCCACCCACTCACACGCACCCACATACACACATGCGCCCAAACATGCATACATACAAACACACACACACACACACGCACCCACACACACACGCAACTACACACGCACCGACTCACCCACACATATGCACCCACACACACGCACCCACTCACACTCACCCACACACGCATGGACCCACACCGATATGCTCCAACACACACGCACCCACACACAGACGCACGCACCCACGCAGACATGTGCCCACACACGCAAGCACACACACGCACCCACACACGAATCAACACACGCACCCATACACGCACCGACACTCGCAAACACTTTCTCTGTCTCTCTTGCTAACTCACTCTCTCTCTCTCTCTCTGTCATACGCGCGCGCGCTCACACACACATATACACACACACACAAACACCCACCCACACACGCGCCAAAACACGCACACACACACACACGCACCATAACACGCATTCACACGCGCACTCACACACGGACCGATACCCACGCGCCAGCAAACACACACACACGAACCCATACACACGCACCCATACACGCACCCACACACGTACACACGCGCGCCAAAATACGCACACATACACACACGCATCCACACACACGCGCCCGCACACGCACATATACAAACACGCACCATACACGCACCCACACACACAAACACAAGCCAACACACGCACACAGACCCACACACACGTACACAAACGCACACATACACACACATGCCCCAGACACGCAACTCCCCACCCACACACACGCACCCACTCTCACACTCACCCACATACGCCCACACACGCTCCAACACACGCACACACACACGCACACACGCACACACACACACGCACCAACACTCACAGGTACCCACACACGCACCCACACACGCACCCACATACGCACTCACACACGCACACACACGCGACAACACACGAACACATACACACACATGCTCCACACACGCACCCACAAACACGCACCTAAGCACGCACCAACACACGAATCCACACACGCACCCACACACGCACCGACACACGGACTCACACACGCGCCCACACATGCATACATACACACAAGCACCACACACGCACCCACCCACACACTCGCAAGCACCCACACACACATGCGCCCACATACACGCACCACACACGAATCCACACACGCACCAACACACGCACACACACACACACCCACACACACACACACACACACACACATACGAATCAACCAACCAATGCACCTACAACCGCACCGACACACGAACACACACATGCACTCACACACACGCACACACGCACCCACACACAGGCACCCACACATGCAAACACGCGCGCCAACTCACGCACACACACATACACGCACCCAAACGCACACACACACATATGCACCCACTCACACGTACCAACATACACACCTGCGCCCACACACGCACCCACACACACACCTTCACAGCACCCATCCACGCACCCACACAAACAAACGCGCCACCACAAGCACACACAAAGACACACACGCACACATGCGCGCCAAGACACGAACATATAAACACACACATGCACCACACACGTACCCTCGCAAACGCACCCACACACGCCCTTACACACGCACCCACACAATCACACACACGCGCCAGCACAAGCACACACATACCCGCACCCACGCACTTATTCACGCACCCACATACGCACACACACACGCATACACACGCACCAACACACGTACCCACACACGCACCCACACGCGCCCCCACAAGCACCAATACAATCACGCACTACAAATGTATCCAGACAAGCACACACACACCCGCAACCAAGCACCTATTCACGCACACAAACACACGCACCAACACACGCATACACACGCGCCAACACACGTACCCACACACGCACCCACACACGCCTCCACAAGCACCCATACACGCACGCACAACACACGTATCCACACACACACGCACACACACGCATCCACCCACACAAGCATCCTCATACGCCCACACACGCGCCAATACACGCACACACACACTCACTCACAAACACACCCACACTCACACATACTCACACATGCACACACACACGCACCCACACACTCACGCGCCAGCACAAGCACACGCACAGGCACACGCACACGCACACGCACACGCACAGGCACCCACACCCATACACCCACACACACACCCACAAATACGCATCCACATACGCACTCGAAAACATCCTCACACAAACGCCACACACGCACCCACATACGCCCACACACGCACACACGCATTCACTCAAACAAACGCACCCACCCTCACAGATAGCCCCACACGCACCCACACACGCACCCACATTCGCCCACACATGCGCTAGCATACGCACACACACCCACACACACACACGAACGCAACCCACACACGCACCCACCCAAGCACGCACCCACATTCGCCCACACACGGGTCTCACGTACACGCACACGCACCCACACACACAAACGCATCCACACTCGCTCGTACCCACACACACACTCACACACACACACACACACACACACACACACACACACATATATATATATATTCCACCACAAGCACACACACACACACACACACGCACCCACACACGAACACCCCGCACCAACACACACTCACACACACATACACACACATGCGCCACACACACCCACACACAGACGGTCCAGCACAAGCACAAACACACACGCACCCACACACGAACACCCCCCCGAGACAACCCCTCCCCCCCCCACACACACACACACACACACGCGGGCGCGCTAGCACAAACGCACCCACACACCCGCACCCACACACGCACACACAGGAGCTAACACACGCGCACGTACACACACGCCCATATGAAACACACGCGCACCCACACACACGCAAGCACCCACACACATGCGCCCACACAAATACACACACTCATCCACACACGCACCCACACACGCACACTCACACACGAACCGACACACACACCCACACACGCACCGACACACGAACGCACACATGCACTCACACACACGCACCCACACACAGGCACCCAGACATGCAAACACACGCGCCAACTCACGCACACACAGATACACGCACCCAAACACACACACATATATGCACCCACTCACACGTACCAACATACACACATGCGCCCACACTCGCATCATCACACGAATCCACACACGCACCCACAAACGCACCGACACACGTGCATCCAAACACACGCATCCATTCCCCCAAACACGCACACAAACGAGCCAATACAAGCACAGACAAACCCGCGAATCCACATACGCACCGACACACGCCCCGACACACATGCACCCACACACACGCACCCACACACGCACCTTCCCACGCACCCACGCACGCATCCATCCACGCACCCACACAAACAAACGCGCCTGCACAAGCACACACAACAACCTGCACAAGCACGTACACACGCACCCACACACGCAAACATGCGCGCCAACACATGCACACATTAACACACACATGCCCCACACACGTACCCTCGCAAATGCACCCACACACGCACTTACACACGCACCCACACAATCACACACACGCGCCAGCACAAGCACACACACACCCGCACCCACGCACCTATTCCCGCACTCACACACGCACCCACACACGCATACACACGCGACAACACACGTACCCCCACACGCACCCACACACTGGCCCCCACTAGCACCCATACACGCCCGCACAACACACGTATCCACAAACACACGCACCCACACGCAGCCACCCACACAAAAGCACCCACGTACGCCCACACACGCGATAACACACACACACAAGCGCACCCACACTCACACGTACCCACACACTCACCCACACACGCACCCACCCACACACACACACACACACACACACACACATGCAACCACACACGCACACACACGCAACAACACACGCACACTTACCCACATACTCCACACACGCACCCAAACACACACGCACGCACTCACGCACCAACACACGATTCCACACACGCACACACGCGCAAAGCCACGCACACATACACATATGCACCACACACGCACCGACACACAGGCACCCACACACGCAACCACACACGCACCCACACGCACCCACACGCGGAAATACCAGGACACATACACAAATGCACCACACACGCACCCACATGCACATTCCCCCACAGACACATACACACACACAGACACGCTCGCACCCATATACTCGCACCCACACACGAATCCACACACGCACCGACACACGCACCGACACACGGACACAAAAACACGCACCCACACACGCTCAAACACACACACACATACACGTGCACCACACACGCTCACACGCACACGCGCAAGCACCAACACACACGCGCCCACACACATACACACATGCCCCCTCACACACACGCACACACATGCGCCAACGCACGCACACACACACACACACACACACACACACACACACGCACCCATATACACACGAACGGATACTCACACGCACCCACACAGGCACGAACATACGCACCCACACACACACGCGCCAACGCACGCACACACGCACGAATCCCCGCATGTACCCACACATGCAACCAAACACACGCACCCACACACAGGCCAACACACGCACCCACACACATGCACCCACGCAAACACACACACACACACGCACCTACACGCACCCACACACGCGCAAACACACGCTAACATCCACACACATGCGCACATACACCCGAACACACAAACACACACACGCACATACACACACGCACCCATACATTACTCGATACGCACGCACCATCAAACGCACCGACAAACGGACACACACACATGCACCAACACACCCACCCACACACGCGCGCATGCAACCACACACACGCGCCCACACATAAACACACACCCACCCACACGCACCCACAGACACGCACCCACCCACACACGTATCCCCACACGCACACACAATAGCCAACACAGGCACACACACACACGCACCCACAGACAAGCACCCACCCACACACTCACCCACACACAAACACACGCGCCAGCACAAGCACAAGCACACCCCCCACCCCCACACACACACACACACACACACACACACGCACATACACAGGCACCAACAGACGCACATTCACGCAGACATACAGACGCAAATGTTCCACATACTCACTCACACCCACGCTCCCAGACACACACACACACACACACACACACATACACACCCACACACGCGCACACACACGGACCACACAAGCACCCACATACACACGCACCCACAGACGCACGCTCACACACACGAGCGAACACAAACACGAACACATACACACTCCAACAAACACACACCCACACAGGAATCCACACACTCATCCACACACGCACCGCAAACGCTCACACTTTCTCTATCTCTGGCTCACTCTCTCTCTCTCTCTCTCTGTCACACGCCCGCGCACGCTCACATATACACACACAAAAACCCACCCACACACGCAACCTCATGCACGAACACAAGCACACTCACACACACGCACCCACACACACTCACACACAAAGGCACTCACACGCGAACCCACACCCACCCACACACACGCGCCAGCACAAACACACGCACCCATACACACGCACCAGTACACACACCCACACCAGGACACACGCGCGGCAACACACGCACCCATACATACACCTGAACGACACACGCACCCACACACACGCACCCAAACAGGCAACCACAACCACACACACACAGACGCTGCCACACACACTCTCACACACACACACACACACACACACACACTCACACACACATACACACACATGCGCCACACACACCCACACACAGACGGTCCAGCACAAGCACAAACACACACGCACCCACACACGAACACCCCCCCGAGACAACCCCCCCCCCCCCCCCCACACACACACACACACACGCGGGCGCGCTAGCACAAACGCACCCACACACCCGCACCCACACACGCACACACAGGAGCTAACACACGCGCACGTACACACACGCCCATATGAAACACACGCGCACCCACACACACGCAAGCACCCACACACATGCGCCCACACATATACACACACTCATCCACACACGCACCCACACACGCACACTCACACACGAACCGACACACACACCCACACACGCACCGACACACGAACGCACACATGCACTCACACACACGCACCCACACACAGGCACCCAGACAT
This sequence comes from Oasisia sp. SBJ-2009, assembly GCA_964017155.1. NCBI lineage: Eukaryota > Metazoa > Annelida > Polychaeta > Sabellida > Siboglinidae > Oasisia > Oasisia sp. SBJ-2009. Next base: position 33,487,549 of record OZ024857.1, on the reverse strand, counting down.
GCAAACACACGCGCCAACTCACGCACACACAGATACACGCACCCAAACACACACACATATATGCACCCACTCACACGTACCAACATACACACATGCGCCCACACTCGCATCATCACACGAATCCACACACGCACCCACAAACGCACCGACACACGTGCATCCAAACACACGCATCCATTCCCCCAAACACGCACACAAACGAGCCAATACAAGCACAGACAAACCCGCGAATCCACATACGCACCGACACACGCCCCGACACACATGCACCCACACACACGCACCCACACACGCACCTTCCCACGCACCCACGCACGCATCCATCCACGCACCCACACAAACAAACGCGCCTGCACAAGCACACACAACAACCTGCACAAGCACGTACACACGCACCCACACACGCAAACATGCGCGCCAACACATGCACACATTAACACACACATGCCCCACACACGTACCCTCGCAAATGCACCCACACACGCACTTACACACGCACCCACACAATCACACACACGCGCCAGCACAAGCACACACACACCCGCACCCACGCACCTATTCCCGCACTCACACACGCACCCACACACGCATACACACGCGACAACACACGTACCCCCACACGCACCCACACACGGGCCCCCACTAGCACCCATACACGCCCGCACAACACACGTATCCACAAACACACGCACCCACACGCAGCCACCCACACAAAAGCACCCACGTACGCCCACACACGCGATAACACACACACACCCACACACACAAGCGCACCCACACTCACACGTACCCACACACTCACCCACACACGCACCCACCCACACACACACACACACACACACACACACACATGCAACCACACACGCACACACACGCAACAACACACGCACACTTACCCACATACTCCACACACGCACCCAAACACACACGCACGCACTCACGCACCAACACACGATTCCACACACGCACACACGCGCAAAGCCACGCACACATACACATATGCACCACACACGCACCGACACACAGGCACCCACACACGCAACCACACACGCACCCACACGCACCCACACGCGGAAATACCAGGACACATACACAAATGCACCACACACGCACCCACATGCACATTCCCCCACAGACACATACACACACACAGACACGCTCGCACCCATATACTCGCACCCACACACGAATCCACACACGCACCGACACACGCACCGACACACGGACACAAAAACACGCACCCACACACGCTCAAACACACACACACATACACGTGCACCACACACGCTCACACGCACACGCGCAAGCACCAACACACACGCGCCCACACACATACACACATGCCCCCTCACACACACGCACACACATGCGCCAACGCACGCACACACACACACACACACACACACACACACACACACGCACCCATATACACACGAACGGATACTCACACGCACCCACACAGGCACGAACATACGCACCCACACACACACGCGCCAACGCACGCACATACGCACGAATCCCCGCATGTACCCACACATGCAACCAAACACACGCACCCACACACAGGCCAACACACGCACCCACACACATGCACCCACGCAAACACACACACACACACGCACCTACACGCACCCACACACGCGCAAACACACGCTAACATCCACACACATGCGCACATACACCCGAACACACAAACACACACACGCACATACACACACGCACCCATACATTACTCGATACGCACGCACCATCAAACGCACCGACAAACGGACACACACACATGCACCAACACACCCACCCACACACGCGCGCATGCAACCACACACACGCGCCCACACATAAACACACACCCACCCACACGCACCCACAGACACGCACCCACCCACACACGTATCCCCACACGCACACACAATAGCCAACACAGGCACACACACACACGCACCCACAGACAAGCACCCACCCACACACTCACCCACACACAAACACACGCGCCAGCACAAGCACAAGCACACCCCCCCCCCCCCACACACACACACACACACACACACGCACATACACAGGCACCAACAGACGCACATTCACGCAGACATACAGACGCAAATGTTCCACATACTCACTCACACCCACGCTCCCAGACACACACACACACACACACACACACACATACACACCCACACACGCGCACACACACGGACCACACAAGCACCCACATACACACGCACCCACAGACGCACGCTCACACACACGAGCGAACACAAACACGAACACATACACACTCCAACAAACACACACCCACACAGGAATCCACACACTCATCCACACACGCACCGCAAACGCTCACACTTTCTCTATCTCTGGCTCACTCTCTCTCTCTCTCTCTGTCACACGCCCGCGCACGCTCACATATACACACACAAAAACCCACCCACACACGCAACCTCATGCACGAACACAAGCACCCACACACACTCACACACAAAGGCACTCACACGCGAACCCACACCCACCCACACACACGCGCCAGCACAAACACACGCACCCATACACACGCACCAGTACACACACCCACACCAGGACACACGCGCGGCAACACACGCACCCATACATACACCTGAACGACACACGCACCCACACACACGCACCCAAACAGGCAACCACAACCACACACACACAGACGCTGCCACACACACTCTCACACACACACACACACACACACACACACACACACACACACACACACACATACACACACATACACACACAAAACCACACGCGTCAAAACATGCACACACACACACACGCACCCACACACACACACACATACACACACATGCAACACACACGCACCCCCCAAACACACGGACGCACCCTCTCACACGCGCCACACAAACACACTCACACACACATACCCCCACATTGGAGCGAACACACGCACACACACAGACGCACCCATCCACACACCCACCCACACACAAACACACGCGCTAGCACAAGCACACACACACGCACCTACACAGGCACCACCACACGCACATACACGCAGACATACAGACACAAACGCACCACATATGCACTCACACCCACGCACCCAGACACGCACAAACACACACCCGCACACACACGCACACATACACACACGCACCACACAAGCACCCACACACACGCACGCACCCACAGATACACTCTCACACACACGTGCGAACACACGCGCACACATACACATAATCCTATAAAAACGCACCCACACACGAATCGACAAACTCATCCACAAATGCACCTACTCACACGCACCCACATACACACATGCGCCCAAACACGCATACATACACACAAGCACCCACACATACAAGCAACTACACACGCACCGACTAACCTACACACACTCATCCACACACAAACGCACCCACAAACGAATCCACACACGCACCCACACACACTCACACACGCACGGACCTACACCGACATGCTCCCACACACGCACGCACACTGACACGCACCCACCCACGAATCCACACAAGCACACATACACACACGCACCACACACACAAACGCACCCACATACAGACGCACGCACCCACACAGACATATGCCCACACACGCACGCACTCACACGCACCCACACACCAATCCACACATGCACCCACTCACATACCAACACACACAAACACACACACACCGACACACACACGAATCCACACATGCAACCACGCACCCACCGACACACGCACACACACACACACAGGCACCCACACACAAGCACCCACACACACAACACGCACACACTTTCTGGGTCTCTCTCACTCAATCTCTCTCTCTCTATCTCTCTATCTCTGTCATACGCGCGCACACACACACACATATACACACATATATATATATATATATATATATATATATATATATATATATATATATATATACACACAAATACACACAAACACACAAACTCCCACCCACACACGCACCCATACACGAACCCACACACGCACACACGCGCGCCAAAATACGCACACATACACACACATGAACGACACACGCATCCATACACACGCACCCAAACACACACCCACACCCACGAATCCACACACATGCGCCCACACACGCACACATACAAACACGCACATCACACGCACCCACACACATACACACAAACACAAGCCAACACACGCACAAACACACACACCCACACACACGCACCCACACACGCACACATACGGACACATGCACCACACACACAACCCCACACACGCGCCACACACCCAAATACACACACGCACGCACCCACACACTCGCACGCAGCCACACACACGCAACCACCCACACACGCACCCACATACGCCAATACACGCTCCAACACACACACACACACACACACACACACACACACACACACAAACACACAAACACACACACACACACACACACACACACAAACACACAAACACACACACACACACACACTCACACAGACACAGACACAGACACAGACACGCACCCACACACACACACACACACACACACACACACACACACACACACACACACACACACACACACACACACACACACACAAAGGCACCAACTCTCACATGTACCCACACACGCACCAACACACGCACCCACGCCCCCACACACGCACACACACGCGACAACACACACGCACCCAACCACGCACCAACATTCGAATCCACACGAGCACCCACCCACACACTCGCACGCACCCACACACACGTACACCCACACATCCGCGTCCACACAAGCACTCACGCACACACACACACACACACACACACACACACACACACAAACACGCACCCATAAACGTGCCAACACACGGACACACACGCACCCACACACACCCACATACGGACCCACACACAAATCCTCACAGGCACCGACACACACACCGTCTCACGCACACACAAACATGCACCATCAAAAACGCTCCCACGCCCACGCATCCACATACGCACAAACACACACACACATACACGTGCACAACACACGCACACACACACAAACACACTCACACACACGCGCGCGCGCAAGAACCAACACACATGCGCCCACACATATACACACACACGCACCAACACACAAGCACCCACACACACACGCACACACATGAGCCAGCACGCCCGCACACACACACGCACCCACACACCTACCCACCGACACTCACACGCATGCACCCACACAGACATGTGCCCACACACTCACGGACACACACGCAACCACACACGAATCCACACAGGCACCCACACACGCACCAACACACGCACACACATGCCCCCTCACACAAGCACCTACTCATACTCACCCACACATGCATCTATTCACACAAACGCACTGACCCACACACTCGCACCCACACACGAATCCACACACGCACGCACACACGAACCGACTCACCCACACACATGCCCCCTCACACACGCACCTACTCATACTCACCCACACACGCACGGACCCACACCGATATTCGCCCACAGACGCACGCACACATATACACACGCACCACACACACACGCACCCACACACATACGCACACACCCATCCACACAGACATGTGCCCACACAAGCACGCACACACAAGCACACACACACCAATCCACACACGCACCCGCACACGCTGCAACACACGCACTCACACACATGCACCCACACACACGCACACACACACACACACACACACACACACACACAAATACACCCACACACCCACCGACACACGCACACACTTTCTCTCTCTCGCTCGCTCAATCTCTCTCTGTCACACACGCGCGCACTCACACATATACACATACACACACACAACAACACACACACACACAGACCCCCACCCACACACGCACTCACACGCCCGCCCACACACGGACCCACACGCACGCGCCAGCACACATACACACGAACCCATACACACGAACCCATACACACGCACCATACACGCACCCATACACCCGCGCCAAAATACGCACACATACAAACACATGAACGACAGACGCACCCACACACACGCACCCAAACACGCACCCACACCCACGCACCCTTACACAAGAGCCCACTAACGCACACATACTCACACACACCTCACACGCACCCCCACAAACGCGCCACACTCGAAAACACTCTCACGCACGCACCATCACACACACCCACCCACACACTCACATCCACATACACGCACCCACACACACGCACACACACACACACACACACACACACAAATACACCCACACACCCACCGACATACGCACACACTTTCTCTCTCTCGCTCGCTCAATCTCTCTCTGTCACACACGCGCGCACTCACACACATACACATACATACACACAACAACCCACACACACACCTACCCACCGACACTCACACGCATGCACCCACACAGACATGTGCCCACACACTCACGGACACACACGCAACCACACACGAATCCACACAGGCACCCACACACGCACCAACACATGCACACACATGCCCCCTCACACACGCACCTACTCATACTCACCCACACATGCATCTATTCACACAAACGCACTGACCCACACACTCGCACCCACACACGAATCCACACACGCACGCACACACGAACCGACTCACCCACACACATGCCCCCTCACACACGCACCTACTCATACTCACCCACACACGCACGGACCCACACCGACATTCGCCCACAGACGCACGCACACATATACACACGCACCACACACACACGCACCCACACACATACGCACACACCCACCCACACAGACATGTGCCCACACAAGCACGCACACACAAGCACACACACACACCAATCCACACACGCACCCACACACGCTGCAACACACGCACTCACACCCATGCACCCACACACACGCACACACACACACATACACACACACACAAATACACCCACACACCCACCGACACACGCACACACTTTCTCTCTCTCGCTCGCTCAATCTCTCTCTGTCACACACGCGCGCACTCACACACATACACATACACACACACAACAACACACACACACACAGACCCCCACCCACACACGCACTCACACGCCCGCCCACACACGGACCCACACGCACGCGCCAGCACACATACACACGAACCCATACACACGAACCCATACACACGCACCATACACGCACCCATACACCCGCGCCAAAATACGCACACATACAAACACATGAACGACAGACGCACCCACACACACGCACCCAAACACGCACCCACACCCACGCACCCTTACACAAGCGCCCACTAACGCACACATACTCACACGCACCTCACACGCACCCCCACAAACGCGCCACACTCGAAAACACTCTCACGAACGCACCATCACACACACGCACCCACCCATACGCGCATCCACATACACGCACCCACCCACACACACACACACACACACACACACACACACACACACAAATACACCCACACACCCACCGACACACGCACACACTTTCTCTCTCTCGCTCGCTCAATCTCTCTCTGTCACACACGCGCGCACTCACACACATACACATACACACACACAACAACACACACACACACACACAGACCCCCACCCACACACGCACCCTCACGCGTCAAAACCTGAACACACACACGTACACACACGCACCCGTACCCACACACGCACTCACACGCCCGCCCACAAACAGACCCACACGCACGCGCCAGCACACATACACACGAACCCATACACACGAACCCATACACACGCACCATACACGCACCCATACACCCGCGCCAAAATACGCACACATACAAACACATGAACGACAGACGCACCCACACACACGCACCCAAACACGCACCCACACCCACGCACCTTACACAAGCGCCCACTAACGCACACATACACACACGCACCTCACACGCACCCCCACAAACGCGCCACACTCGAAAACACTCTCACGCACGCACCATCACACACACGCACCCACCCATACCCGCATCCACATATGCCGATACACGCGCCATCACACGCACACATACGCACCCACACACACACAAACGCACCAACACTCACACGTAACCACACACGCACAAACATTCGACAACACACGCACACGTACAAACACATGCACCACACACGCACCCACGCACACGATTCCACGCATGCACCCACACATGCAACCACACACACGCACGCACACGTGCACCCACACACGCCAACACACGCCCACACTCAGACGCAGACCCACCCATACACACATGCGAACACACGCAACCACACACGCGCAAACACATGCACACATACACACACACGCAATGACAACACACATACACACACAGACGCACCCTAACAAGCACACACACGCGCCAACACACGCACACATACAAGCACATACACCCACACACACCCACACCACACCCACACACGCACCCACACATACACACACACGCATGCACCCGCACACATGTGCCCACACACTCACGCACACACACGCAACCACACACGAATCCACACAGGCACCCACACACGCACCAACACACGCACTCACACGCACCCACACACACGACACACGTACACACACGATACACGCACACACACATACACCCACAGACACGCACCCACACACACGCACACACAAGCACTCAGAAACGGACACACACGCGCCAACATACGCACACACGCCCACACACTCACACATGCACCACACACACAGCCATACTCACACACGCACCCACACCCACGCACACGTGTGTGTGTGTGGGTGGGGAATTGCGTGTCTGGGGTATGTGTGTGTATGTGTGCGTACCCACACACACACCCACAGATGCACCCATACAAACAAATGCTCGACTGACGCATCAACGCACACATGCGCCCACACACACACTTACACTCACCCACACGCACACACATGCACCCACCCACCCACACACACACGCACCAACACACAAATCCACACACGCACCCACACACTCACCCACACACGCAAACACGCACACACACACATGAATCCGCACACGCACCCACACACAGGTATCCGCACACATACACAAACACAAGCCAACACACGCACACAAACACACCCACACACACGCACCCACACATACATGCACCCACACATACAAACAAACACACACACACATACACACACACATCCACCCACATACACACATGCGCCCAAATATGCATACATACAAACACACGCACACACACGCACCCACACACACACGCAACTACACACGCACCGACTCACCCACACATATGCACCCACAAGCACCCACTCACACTCACCCACACACGCATGGACCCACACCGATATGCTCCCACACACACACGCAACCACACACAGACGCACGCACCCACGCAGACATGTGCCCACACACGCAAGCACACACACGCACCCACACACGAATCAACACACGCACCCATACACGCACCGACACTCGCAAGCACTTTCTCTGTCTCTCTTGCTAACTCTCTCTCTCTCTCTGTCATACGCGCGCGCGCTCACACACACATACATACAAACACACGCACACAAACACCCACCCACACACGCACCCACACGCGCCAAAACACGCACACACACACACGCACCCTAACACGCATTCACACACGCACTCACACACGGACCGATACCCACGCGCCAGCAAACACACACACACGAACCCATACACACGCACCCATACACGCACCCACACACGTACACACGCGCGCCAAAATACGCACACATACACACACGCACCCACACACACGCGCCCGCACACGCACATATACAAACACGCACCATACACGCACCCACACACACAAACACAAGCCAACACACGCACACAGACCCACACACACGCACACAAACGCACACATACACCCACATGCCCCAGACACGCAACTCCCCACCCACACACACGCACCCACTCTCACACTCACCCACATACGCCCACACACGCTCCAACACACGCACACACACACGCACACACACACACACACACAAACGCACCAACACTCACAGGTACCCACACACGTACCCACACACGCACCCACATACGCACTCACACACGCACACACACGCGACAACACACGAACACATACACACACATGCTCCACGCACGCACCCACAAACACGCACCTAAACACGCACCAACACACGAATCCACACACGCACCCACACACGCACCGACACACGGACTCACACACGCGCCCACAATTGCATACATACACAAAAGCACCACACACGCACCCACCCACACACTCGCAAGCACCCACACACACATGCGCCCACACACACGCACCACACACGAATCCACACACGCACCAACACACGCACCCACACATGCATACATACACACAAGCACCACACACGCACCCACCCACACACTCGCAAGCACACACACATGCACCCAAGCACACACACCCACAAACGCACACACACACGCGCAAACATACGAACACATGCACCACAAACGCACCCACACACGCACACACCCACATATACGCACACACACACATACACACACACCCACACAGACGTACCCACACACTTGCACCAAAAGACACGTGCACCCACACACGCACACACACGCGCCAAAACAGGCACCCAAGCACGCACCACACTCACCCACACCCACTCACGGAACCACAAGCATACGCACAAGCACTCACACGCACACACACGCACCCACACACGAAAGCACTCACCCACACACGCACCCAGACAGACAAGCGCCCACACACGCATACACACGCACCCTCACACGAAACCACACACGCACACATACACACACGTACCACACACACCCGCACCCCCACAAACACGCAAGCACCAACTTAGACATGTGCCCACATACGCACGCACACCCACGCACCCACAAACGAGTCAACACATGCACCAACACACGCACCAACACACGTTCTCACACACATGCACCCACACACACGCATCCACACGCGAGCACACACGCCCCAAAACACGCACACACACACACACACACACACACACACACACACTAACTCACAAACACACAAACACACACACACATACACATACGAATCCACACATGCACACATACACGCACCCACACACGAACACACACATGCACTCACACACACGCACCCAAACACATGCAAACACACGCGCCAACTCACGCACACACACATACACGCACCCAAACACACACACATATATGCATCCACTCACACGTACCAACGTACACACATGCGCCCAAACACGCATCCATACACTCGCAACCACACACGAATCCACACACGCACCCACACACGCACCAACACACACACACACACGTGCTTCCACAAACACGCATCCATTCACCCACACACGCACACAAACGAGCCAATACACGAACACACACACACACACACACACACACACCCGCGAATCCACATACGCACCGACACACGCACCGACACACGCCCATGCACCCACACACACGCACCCACACACGCGCCAGCACAAGCACACACAAACACACGCACATACACACGCACCCACACACGCACACATGCGCGCCAACACACGCACACATAAACACACACATGCACCGCACACGTGCCCTCGCAAACGCACCCACACACGCACTTACACACGCACCCACACAATCACACACACGCGCCAGCACAAGCACATACACATCCGCACCCACGCACCTATTCACGCACCCACACACGCACCCACACACGCATACACACGCGCCAACACACATACCCACACACGCACCCACACACGCGCCCCCACAAGTACCCATACACGCACGCACAACACACATACAAACACGCACCCACCCACACAAGCACCCACATACGCCCACACACGCGCCAATACACGCACACACACACACACACACTCACAAACACACCCACACTCAAACATACCCACACATGCACACACACACGCACCCACACACTCACGCGCCAGCACAAGCACACGCACACGCACCCACACACATGCACCCACACACATACACCCACACACACGCATCCACACACGCACTAGGAAACATCCTCACACACACGCCACACACGCACCCACATTCGCCCACGCATGCGCTAGCATACGCACACCCACCCACACCCACCCATATTCGCCCACACACGGGCCACCTCACGTACACACACAAACGCACCCACACTCGAACGTACCCACACAAACACCCACACACACACACACACATTCCAGCACAAGCACACACACACACGCACTCACAAACGAACACCCCCGCGACAACACACACACACACATACACACACGCTCCAGCAAAAGCACACACACACGCACCTACACACGAACACCCCCGCGACAACCCCCACACACACACACGTGGGCGCGCTAGCACAAACGCACCCATACCCCCGCACCCACACATGCACACACACGAGACAACACACGCACACCTACACACACACGCACACATGAAACACCCGCTCATCCACACACACGCAAGCACCCACACACATGCGCCCACACACATGCACACACGCATCCACACACGCACCCACGCACGCCCACTCACACACGCACCCACACACACGCACCCAAAGACGCACACACGCACAAACACACACGATTCCACACACGCACCCACATCTGCACCGACACACGCACACACACATACACCCACCCACACACGCACACACACGCACACACGCGCCAACACACGCACACACACACACACACACTCACACGTACCCACACATTCACCCACTCACGCACCCTCACACGAAACCACATACGCACGCATACACACACGTACCACACACACGCGCACCCCCACAAGCACCAACACAGACATGTGCCCACATACGCACGCAAACACACGCACCCACACACTATTCCACACACATGCACCCACACACACGCACCCGCACACATGCAGCCACACACGCATCCACACGCGAGCACACACGCCCCACGCACACACGCACGCACGCACACACTCACACACACACGAACACATACATGCAAACTCAGGCGCCAACTCACGCACACACACATACACGCACCCAAACACACACAGATATATGCACCCACACTTTCGCATCCACACACGAATCCACACACGCACCCACAAACGCACCGACACACGCACACACACGTGCATCCACACACACGCATCCTTTCACCCACATGCGCACACAAACGAGCCAATACAACCACACCCGCGAATCCACATACGCACCGACATACGCACCGACACACGCACATGCACCCACACACACGCACCCACACACACACCTTCACACGCACCCATACACGCACCCACCCACGCACCCACACAAACAAACGCGCCAGCACAAGCACACACAAACACACGCACGTACACACTTACCCACACACGCACACATGCGCGCCAACACACGCACACATAAACACACACATGCACCACACACGTACCCTCGCAAACGCACCAACACACGCACTTACACGCGCACCAACACAATCACACACACGCGCCAGCACAAGCACACACACACCCGCACCCACGCACATATTCACGCACCCACACAAGCACCCACACACGCATACGCACGCGCCAACACACGTACCCACACAGGCACCCACACACGAACGCACAACACACGTATCCACACACACACGCACCCACACGCACCCAACCACACAAACACACACACACACACGTACGCGCTAGCACAAATGCACCCACACACGCACACGTACGAGCCAACACACGCACACCTACACACACACGCACACATGAAACACGCGCGCACCCACACACACGCAAGCACCCTCAGACATGCGCCCACACACATACACACACGCATGCCCACACGCACACGCTCACTCACACACGCACCGACACACACGCACCCACAGACGCACACACGCACAAACACACGCGATTCCACACACGCACCCACATCCGCACCGACACACGCACACGCACATACACACACACACACACACACACACACACACACACACATACACACACACACACACACACACACAAACAAACAAACACACACACGCGCCAACACACGCACATTGAAGCATCAGCAGACACGCGTCACCCACTCACCCACATACACCCTCACACGCGCCAACACTCGCACACACGCACCCACACAAACAAACGCACCCACCCTCACACGTAGCCACTCCCGCTGACCACTTCACATTTGCGTCTGACCTGAACAAACTTCTCTCATGGGCAAAGACATTGTAGATGGATTGTAATGTGTCAAAGTGTGCCGTCTTATCGGTTACTACCAAGAGGAACATATCAGTCTATAACTACTTCATGGGGAGCCAACAAATACCACGGACTGACAACCAGGACTACGTGGAGGTTACCATCAACACAAAATTATCGTGGCAACAACTTATCAACAAAGTGCAGAACAAAGCCAGCAAGACACTTGGCTTACTCCAAAGAACACTGCATGCGGCGCCACCGCAAGTGAGACAAACAGCATACGAGGTACTCGTCCGACCACCACTCGAGTTTGCCACATGCGCCTGCGAACCTCACACAAAGACAGGCATTCAGACAATGGAGTACGTAGAAAGATCCGCTGCGCGGTTTGTCACCGGTGATTACCGCAGAACGACAAGTGTCAGTGATATGTTCAGTAACCTGATATGGAACTCCTTGCACAGACGAAGGCGGATATGAGATGCAACTATGTTTTTTAAAATTCACCAGGGACTAATGCACATCAGCTTGCCTGTCATCATCACCACAGCAGATGCGCGCACCAGACGCCAACACAAGCACAAACTACGAACACTACCTGCCACTTGCACGCCCTGCCAGCAGTCATTCTACGTACGCTGTATTCCACTGTGGAAAGCACTTACCGAGGAAGCTGTCACCGCATCTACCACAGAAGTATTCCAGAGAGCCGCCATGCCAGTCATTCAGTCATTGACATTATAATAGATTGTTTTAGTATTAATCATGGACTGGCTGATTTTTTAATGTACCATTAATTTTATTGATCTATTTATTCTAATATTTTACTAACTTATTATTTTTATATATTTATTATATTGATCTTATTAATTTATTAATCGTTTTAATGTACAGTTAATTGGATTTATCTATTCTCATATTTATTTTATTAACTTATTATTTTAGCGCACATTATTTTTAACCACAACTGCAGGATAGTGAAATATAACTTTTTAGCAGTATAACATTTGAAGATTTGAAGACGCACCCACACACGCACCCACACACGCACACACAGGCGACAACACACGCACACATATATATACATACACCACACAGGCACCCATACACACACCCACACACAAACGAATCCACACACGCACCCACCCATACACTCGCACGCACCAACACACACATACACCCACACACACGCGTCCACACAAGCACAAACGCACACACACACACACACACACACACACACACACCCACATACGCACACACACACGCGCAAACACACGGCACACACCCACAATTGCACCAAAAACGCATCAACACAAACACACACGGACCCATAAACGTGCCAAAACACGCACACACACGTACCCACACACACCCACATGCGGACCCACACACACAAACCCACACACGCACCGACACACACACCGACTCCCGCACACACAATCATGCACCAACAAAATCGCTCCCACACCCACGCACCCACATACGCGCAAACACACACATACATACACGTACACAACACACGCACACACGCACATAAACACATACACACACGCGCGCGCGCAAGAAACAACACACATGCACCCACAAACATACACACACGCACCAACACACATGCACCCACCCACACACGCACACACATGAGCCAGCACACGCACACACACACGCACCCACACACATACCCACCGACACTCACACGCACCTCCACACGCAACCATACACACACACACATGCACCCAAACACACGCACCCACACGGATGCACCCACACACGCACACACACGCGGCAACACACGCACACACACATACAGGCACTCTGACACCACCCACACCCACACACACGCACGTGCACACATTCGCCAACACACGCACACATACACACACGCACGCACGCACGCACCCACATAGGAGTCCACACACGTACCCACACACGCACCGACACAAACACACACATTCACCCACACCCACGCACTCACTCACACTCACCCACAAACGCACACACACGCGCCAACACACGCACCCACACAAACACCGACACAAACACACATGCACCCAAACACGCACCTACACACGAACCCACACACGCACACATGCTCGCCAAAAAACGCATACACACACACACATGAACCGCACACAAACTCCACACACGCACCCACACACGCACCCAAACACGCACACACACCTAGGCGCCAGCACAAGCACACACACACACACGCGCACCCACGCACCTGCACACGCTCCCACACAAGCACCAACACACGCACACACGCGCAAACGCACGCACACATGCACCACACACCCACCCTCACCCACACACGCACCAACACCCACGCACCCACCCACACGCACCCTCACACGCGCCCATACATGCACCCAGACAAACACAC
>OZ024857.1:33376041-33468541 GCA_964017155.1 Oasisia sp. SBJ-2009 | reverse complement strand
ACACACACACGCAACTACACAAGAACCGACTCACCCACACTCATGCACCCACACACATGGACCCACACACGCGCAACCACTCACCCACACAAGCACGGACCAACACCGACATGTTCCCACACACGCACGCACACTCACACGCACCCACACACGAAACCACACACACACACACATACACACGCGCACCACACACGCATCCACACACATACGCACGCACCCACACAGACGTGTGTACACACACGCACGCATACACAAGCACCAACACACCAATCCACACACGCACCCACACACACGCACGGATACACATGCACGAACAGACACGCACCCACAGACCCGCACCCACACACGCACCCACACGCGCACACACACGTGCCAACACACGCACACACACAAACACACTCACACGAATCCACACATGCACCCACACACCCACCGACACACACACACACACACATACACACACGCACCCACACACGAATCAACACACGCACCCACACACGCACCGACACAAGCACACACTTTCTATGTCTCTCTCGCTCAATCTCCCTCTCTTTCTCTGTCATAAGCGCGCGCACACACACACACACACACACACACACACACACACTCACATATATATATATATATCTATATATACACATACACGCAAACACACGCACCCACACAGGCACACATACACACACATGTACAACACACGCAACCCCACACACACACACGGAAGCACCCTCACACACGCGCCACACACGCACTCACATACGCCCACACACGCGCCAACACACGCCCACACTCATCTACACAAACAAACGCACCACCTCTCACACGTTCCCATACACGCGCCCACTTACGCCCATACACGCGTGTGTTTGTGGGTGTGTGCGTCTGTGGGTGCGTGTGTTTGGGCGCATGTGTGTGGGTGCTTGCGTGTGTTTGGGTGCGCGTGTGTTTCATGTGTGCGTGTGTGTGTAGGTATGCGTGTGTTGGCTCGTGTGTGTGCGTGTGTGGGTGCATTTGTGCTAGCGCGCCCGCGCGTGTGTGTGTGTGGGGGGGGGTTGTCGCGGTGGTGTTCATGTGTGGGTGCGTGTGTGTGTGCTTGTGCTGGAGCGTGTGTGTGTGGGTATGTGTGTGGTGCATGTGTGTGTGTGAGTGTGTGTTGTCGCGGCGGTGTTCGTGTGTGGGTGCGTGTGTGTGTGTGCTTAAGCTGGAATGTGTGCGTGTGTGGGTGTGTGTGCGGGTACGTGCGAGTGTGGGTGCGTGTTTGGGTGGGTGCGTGTGTGGGGTGCGTGTCTTTGTGTGTGTGTGTGTGTGTGTGTGTGTGTGTGTGTGTGTGTGTGTGGGTGGGTGTGTGTGCGTATGCTAGCGCATGTGTGGGCGAATGAGGGTGCGTGTGGGGGTGCGTGTGGGGCTATATGTGAGGGTGGGTGCGTCTGTTTGAATGGGTGCGTTTGAGCGTGTCTTTGTGCGTGTGTGGGCGTATGTGGGTGCGTGTGTGGCGTGTGTGTGAGGGTGTTTCCGAATGCGTGTGTGGATGTGTGTGTGTGTGTGTGTGTGTGTGTGTGTGTGTGTGTGTGTGTGGGTGCATGTGTGTGGGTGCATGTGTGTGGGTGCGTGAGCTTGTGCTGGCGCGTGAGTGTGGGGGTGCGTGTGTGTGTGCATGTGTGGGTATGTGTGAGTGTGGGTGTGTTTGTGAGTGTGTGTGTGTGTGTGTGTGTGTGTGTGTGTGTGCGTGTATTGGCGCATGTGTGGGCGTATGTGTGTGCTTTTGTGGGTGGGTGCGTGTGGGTGGATACGTGTGTTGTTCGTGCGTGTATGGGTGCTTGTGGGGGCGCGTGTGTGGGTGCGTGTGTGGGTACGCGTGTTGGCGCGTGTGTGGGTTCGTGTGTGGGTGCGTGAATAGGTGCGTGGGTCCGGGTGTGTGTGTGCTTGTGCTGGCGCGTGGATGTCATTGTGTGGGTGCATGTGTAAGTGCGTGTGTGGGTGCGTTTGCGAGGGTACGTGTGTGGTGCATGTGTGTTTATGTGTGCGTGTGTTGGCGCGCATGTGTGCGTGTGTGGGTGCATATATACGTGCGCGTGTTTGTGTGTGCTTGTGCTGGCGCGTTTGTTTGTGTGGGTGCGTGGTTGGGTGCGTGTGTGGGTGCGTGTGAATGTGCATATGTGGATTCGCGGGTGTGTGTGTGTGTGCTTGTATTGGCTCGTTTGTTTGCGTGTGTGTGTGAATGTATGCGTGTGTGCAAATGATCGATGACGCGGCTAATACGGAAACAATCGACGAAATTGTCATCGACAGAGGAACTCACGAAACAACGAGTGAAGTAAGTGTAGCAAACATAAAAGAAAACATCGCACAACTACTGCGGAATGCGAAAACCGTGAAACCAACCATCACGGTGAGCAGCGTATTGCCGTCGAAATAGAAGTTATACAAAAAAAAGGCTTTAAAATGTATTTTTCCTGGATTGGGTTACGCGGAGATACTCAGACGTGTTAACCTGGATACCTTGAATGTAAGACGGGACAGCACTTTTCAAAAATATTTTGTTAAAATTTAAGTCGGCACACGTAGATAAAATGTTCTGCTGCCTAAAAAAAAACATTCCATGTATAATATTACTAGAACGAATAGAATACGTAACTCCTTTATACGGTGGGCTTTATACAAATGTCAGTAAAGAGGCAATTAGGACGGTATTATTTGCGGTATCAAATGTATTTCTATTGTATTTGTATGATATTTTGGTGAGTTATTTGTAACCTATTGTAATATGCCAATCCAACTCAGTTGATCTATCATCATCAGATCTAAATCACCCATACACAACCCATACACAATACATGACGAACCACTCAGAGCAGTACCAGTAGCAACCCACCTTGGCATAGATATAGCAAACAACCTCTCCTGGAATCCACACATCAACCAAATAGTAAATAAGGCAAATAACAAACTTGGATTTATTAAAAGAAACCTAAAATCTATCCCACAATCCATCAAGATATATGCCTATAGGAGTCTGGTCCGCCCACACCTCGAGTACTGCTGCCCGGTGTGGGACCCATATACCATCCGAAATATCAACCATCTAGAGGGGGTCCAGCACCGGGCAGCAAGATTCGTGGCCCACAATTACAGCTGGGAGACATCTGGATGCACCTTGGCCTCTG
Organism: Oasisia sp. SBJ-2009; assembly: GCA_964017155.1. Classification (NCBI taxonomy): domain Eukaryota; kingdom Metazoa; phylum Annelida; class Polychaeta; order Sabellida; family Siboglinidae; genus Oasisia; species Oasisia sp. SBJ-2009. The sequence continues at coordinate 33,465,380 of OZ024857.1, read as the reverse complement.
CCCTCTCCTGGCCAACCCTGGACCAGAGGAGGGCTGAAACCAGACTTTGCACACTGTACAAAATAACCAACAATCTTGTAGACATCAATCCCAATCAATACCTCATACCCGGACACAGCCAAACAAGATCCAACCACCCACACAAATACAGGCAAATATCCACCTCTCACAACTATTATAAATACAGTTTTTTCCCCCGAACAATAGCCCAGTGGAACAAACTTCCACCTAACGTGTTTACCCACAACAGTCTTGACGCCTTCAAGGGTGCATTGCAGGATATTAACCTGACAACTGCACCCTTGAGGCACCTCTAATAGACAACATACCCCACCCCCAGCCCCCCTCCACATCCCATCCATACCACACCCATATCATCCCCCAACATTAAATTGTACTTTTCCCCACCCACCCCATCCTAATTCCACATTCCCAAGCACACATACTCTTATTCCACTTCCACATAACATGAAGCCAGCCATCCTGAAACCAACCACCCTCACTAGTGCGTGATGCCCCAGTTGGGGTTTTGTACTACAAACCATCAGAGTTGCTAATCAAAGTTGTGTGTAATTATTACACGCGGATGAGAATGACTTATATGAATTGTCTGAGACACGCGCGGAGGAGACTGACTTATATGAATAGACTGAGATATACGCGGAAGAGACATACTTATATGAATAGACTTAGATACACACGGACGATGCAGACTGATATCAATCTATGTAGATACACGCGGACGAGTCTGACATGAATAGACTGAAATACGCGCGGACGAGACAGACTTATATGAATAGACGTAGATACACGCGGACGAGACTAATTTATATGAATAGACAGCAATACACTCGGACCAGACAGACTCAAATGAATAGACGTAGATACACGCAGACGAGACTGAGTTATATATGTAGACATAGATACACGAGGACGAGACTGACTTGTATGAATAGACTGAGATACGCGCGGACGAGACAGACGTAGATGAAGGACTTAGATACACGCGGCCGAGCTGCCTTCTAAGAATAGACTTAGTTACACGCGGATTGAGATTGAGTGATATGACTTGACGTAGATGTTAGCGGACGAGCCAGATTTTTTGAATAGACGTGGATACACGTATAGGAGTCAGATTGGTATGAATACACGCGGACGAGGTAGAGTTATGTGAATAGATGGAGATACAAGCGGACGAAACATTTTGATATGAAAAAACGTAGATACATGCGGACGATACAGACTAATAAGAATACACGTAGATACACGCGGAAGAGACTGACCTATAAATAGACATACCCGGGTAAATACATGCGGACGACATAGATTTATACGTAGAGACGTAGATACATGCGGAAGAGACACACTTCTATGAATAGACGTAGATGCACGTCGACGAGACAGACTTATTTTATATATACGAGACACAAGCGGACAAGACAGACATATATGAATAGACGTAGATACACGCGGACAAGACTGACTTATACGAGTGAACGTAGATACACGCGGACGAGACAGATTTATATGGAAAAACATGTCAGTCGCGGAAGCGACTGACATGTATGAATAGACTTCAATAAAGGCGGAGTAGACTGACTGATATGAATAGACTTAAATACATGCGGACGAGACAGAGTAATATGAATATACATATATACAAGCAGACGAGACTGACGTGTATGAATAGACGTAGATACTCGCGGAAAAGTCAGACTTATATGAATAAACATGGATACACGCGGATGATATAAGAAGAGACGTAGATACACGCGGAAGAGACTGACTGATGTGAATAGACTTAGATAAACGCGGAAGACATTGACTTATATAAATAGACTCAGACACACGAGAAGAGAGTGATTTATATGAACTCACTTAGATGCACGCGCACGAGACTGACTTATGTGAATAGACTTAGATACACGCGGACGAGACTGCTGATATCAATAGATTAAGATACACGCGGAAGAGACTGACTTAAATGAATTGACAGGTAAACGCGGACGATACAAGATTTGTGTCAATACAAGTAGATACAGGCGTGTGATATATATTTATATGAATGGACGTAGATACACGCGGACGAGACTGACCGATATAAATAGACTTAGATACATGCGGAAGAGACTGACTTGTGTGAACATACTTAAATACACGCGACTGAGACTGATTTCTAAGAATAGACTTAGATACACGCGGACGAGACTGACTTATATGAATAGACTTAGAAAAAGGCAGATAAGACGTATTTTCATGAATAGACGTAGGTACCCGCGGACGAGACTGACTTATATGAATTACCGTAGATACACGAGGACGAGACAGACTAATATGAATATATGTAGATACACGTGGATAAGACGGACATGTATGAATAAACATAGATACACGCGGACGGTACAGACTTATACAAAGACACGTAGATACACTCGGACGAGACGAGAGTTATATCAATAGACTTGGATATACGCGGAAGAGACTGACTGGTAGGAATAGACTTAAATACACGCGACTGAGACTGACTGATATGCATAGACTTAGATATACGCGGACGAGACTGACTTATATGAATAGACTTAGATAAACCCGGACGAGACTGACTTTGGTGATTAAACTTAGATAAACCCGGACGAGACTGACTTTGGTGGATAGACTTATATACACGCGGACCAGACTGACATATATGAATAGACGTAGATGCACGCGGACGCCACAGACTAATATGAATAGATGTAGATACACGCGGACGAAACTGTCTTATATGAATAGACATAGATAAACGGGGACGAGTCTGACTGATATGAATACATTTAGATACACGCGAACGAAACTGCTGATCTGAATAGATCTAGATACTCCCGGACGAGTCTGACTTATATGAATTGACGTAGAAACAGGCGGACGAGTCAGACTTATAAGAAAATATTAGAAACATGCGGACGAGGCAGATTATATGAATAGATGTAGATACATGCGGATGAGACAGATTGATATTAATAGACGTAAATACACGCGGTCGATACAAACTAATATGAACACACTGAGATACACACGGACGAAACTGAATTATGAATAGATGTAGAAAATGCGGACGAGACAGACTCATATAAATATATGTAGATACATGCTCCACCCCACTGCAAGTGCTAGACGTGTTAACGAAGTGCTAGTTTCAATCAAGAATTTCTGCCAGTTTTAGTCGGTCTTAATAGTGACTCTTATGATCATATACATGTTGATCACCTTACGAATACACGTTCACGTGACATCTTCATTAGGCCGACCCGATGTGAAAGATTTTAAGTATTTTAATATTTAGCTGGTTGTTTGGGCCTTTTATCGCCTACCAGGTAAACGAACAATAGTTAAAAGCAATAACATCAGCTTAGCTGTAACCAATTTTACCGGTTCCGCCTGAACAACCGTGGACAACGACTCTTGCCCGGTGGCTAACAGTTCAGGTGAAAACTGTTGCGGATCACCTGTACTGCCGCCAGTAGACGTCATTTGTGACCCGGTGAGTGACAAGTCAAGAAAAGCTCGCCGGAAAGCTGCGAAAGATAAGCACGCAGACAACTGGAAATGCTGCGTGAAGACCTGCATACTTAACGGCAAGGACAACCATCAAATGGATCAATGTCATCTGTGCCAGGCGTGGGTGCACCCGGAGTGTTTCGGTGAAGACGATAAGGACATTATAGGCATTTGGTGCTGCGCGTCATGTCGTATGCAACCGACATTCGTGGAGCGTCTACTCGAGAAGACGTCCCACCTCGAGGCGCTGTTCGTCAAACTCGAACGATCGAACCAACAGCTTGTCTCCTTGACTGGTGAACAGAACCAAGAAATACGAGGTCCAGAGGTCCAGAAGGCGACGCCGACGCCAACGATGGGCGACCACAGGCAGTGACACTGCTTGTGGGGAACAGCCTGCTACGTGATGTACGCGTCCAGTGGCAATCCCATCAAGATTCGACTGAAATCAGGCGCCATTCTCGCCGATATCGAACAAATGATCGATGACGCGGCTAATACGGAAACAATCGACGAAATTGTCATCGACAGAGGAACTCACGAAACAACGAGTGAAGTAAGTGTAGCAAACATAAAAGAAAACATCGCACAACTACTGCGGAATGCGAAAACCGTGAAACCAACCATCACGGTGAGCAGCGTATTGCCGTCGAAATAGAAGTTATACAAAAAAAGGGCTTTAAAATGTATTTTTCCTGGATTGGGTTACGCGAAGATACTCAGACGTGTTAACCTGGATACGTTGAATGTAAGACGGGACGGGACAGCACTTGTCAAAAATATTTTGAAAAAATTAAAGTCGGCACACGTAGATAAAATGTTCTGCTGCCTAAAAAAGACATTCCATGTATAACATTACTAGAACGAATAGATTACGTAACTCCTTTATACCGTGGGCTTTATACAAATGTCAGTAAAGAGGCAATTAGGACGGTATTATTTGCGGTATCAAATCTATTGCTATTGTATTTGTATGATATTTTGATGAGTTATTTGTAACCTATTATAATATGCCAATCCAACTCAGTTGAGTTGCTAATCAAAGTTGTGTGTAATTATTACACGCGGATGAGAATGAATAATATATAAATTGTCTGAAACACGCGCGGAGGAGACTGATTTATACTAATAGACTGAAATATACGCGGAAGAGACATACTTATATGAATAGACGTAGATACATACGGACGATACAGACTGATATAAATCTATGTAGATAAACGCGGACGAGTCTGACATCAATAGACTGAAATACGCGCGGACGAGACAGACTTATATGAATAGACTTAGAAAAAGGCAGATAAGACGTATTTTCATGAATAGACGTAGGTACCCGCGGACGAGACTGACTTATATGAATTACCGTAGATACACGAGGACGAGACAGACTAATATGAATATATGTAGATACACGTGGATAAGACGGACATGTATGAATAAACATAGATACACGCGGACGGTACAGACTTATACAAAGACACGTAGATACACTCGGACGAGACGAGAGTTATATCAATAGACTTGGATATACGCGGAAGAGACTGACTGGTAGGAATAGACTTAAATACACGCGACTGAGACTGACTGATATGCATAGACTTAGATATACGCGGACGAGACTGACTTATATGAATAGACTTAGATAAACCCGGACGAGACTGACTTTGGTGATTAAACTTAGATAAACCCGGACGAGACTGACTTTGGTGGATAGACTTATATACACGCGGACCAGACTGACATATATGAATAAACGTAGATGCACGAGGACGCCACAGACTAATATGAATAGATGTAGATACACGCGGACGAAACTGTCTTATATGAATAGACATAGATAAACGGGGACGAGTCTGACTGATATGAATACATTTAGATACACGCGAACGAAACTGCTGATCTGAATAGATCTAGATACTCCCGGACGAGTCTGACTTATATGAATTGACGTAGAAACAGGCGGACGAGTCAGACTTATAAGAAAATATTAGAAACATGCGGACGAGGCAGATTATATGAATATATGTAGATACATGCGGATGAGACAGATTGATATTAATAGACGTAAATACACGCGGTCGATACAAACTAATATGAACACACTGAGATACACACGGACGAAACTGAATTATGAATAGATGTAGAAAATGCGGACGAGACAGACTCATATAAATATATGTAGATACATGCTCCACCCCACTGCAAGTGCTAGACGTGTTAACGAAGTGCTAGTTTCAATCAAGAATTTCTGCCAGTTTTAGTCGGTCTTAATAGTGACTCTTATGATCATATACATGTTGATCACCTTACGAATACACGTTCACGTGACATCTTCATTAGGCCGACCCGATGTGAAAGATTTTAAGTATTTTAATATTTAGCTGGTTGTTTGGGCCTTTTATCGCCTACCAGGTAAACGAACAATAGTTAAAAGCAATAACATCAGCTTAGCTGTAACCAATTTTACCGGTTCCGCCTGAACAACCGTGGACAACGACTCTTGCCCGGTGGCTAACAGTTCAGGTGAAAACTGTTGCGGATCACCTGTACTGCCGCCAGTAGACGTCATTTGTGACCCGGTGAGTGACAAGTCAAGAAAAGCTCGCCGGAAAGCTGCGAAAGATAAGCACGCAGACAACTGGAAATGCTGCGTGAAGACCTGCATACTTAACGGCAAGGACAACCATCAAATGGATCAATGTCATCTGTGCCAGGCGTGGGTGCACCCGGAGTGTTTCGGTAAAGACGATAAGGACATTATAGGCATTTGGTGCTGCGCGTCATGTCGTATGCAACCGACATTCGTGGAGCGTCTACTCGAGAAGACGTCCCACCTCGAGGCGCTGTTCGTCAAACTCGAACGATCGAACCAACAGCTTGTCTCCTTGACTGGTGAACAGAACCAAGAAATACGAGGTCCAGAGGTCCAGAAGGCGACGCCGACGCCAACGATGGGCGACCACAGGCAGTGACACTGCTTGTGGGGAACAGCCTGCTACGTGATGTACGCGTCCAGTGGCAATCCCATCAAGATTCGACTGAAATCAGGCGCCATTCTCGCCGATATCGAACAAATGATCGATGACGCGGCTAATACGGAAACAATCGACGAAATTGTCATCGACAGAGGAACTCACGAAACAACGAGTGAAGTAAGTGTAGCAAACATAAAAGAAAACATCGCACAACTACTGCGGAATGCGAAAACCGTGAAACCAACCATCACGGTGAGCAGCGTATTGCCGTCGAAATAGAAGTTATACAAAAAAAGGGCTTTAAAATGTATTTTTCCTGGATTGGGTTACGCGAAGATACTCAGACGTGTTAACCTGGATACGTTGAATGTAAGACGGGACGGGACAGCACTTGTCAAAAATATTTTGAAAAAATTAAAGTCGGCACACGTAGATAAAATGTTCTGCTGCCTAAAAAAGACATTCCATGTATAACATTACTAGAACGAATAGATTACGTAACTCCTTTATACCGTGGGCTTTTTACAAATGTCAGTAAAGAGGCAATTAGGACGGTATTATTTGCGGTATCAAATCTATTGCTATTGTATTTGTATGATATTTTGATGAGTTATTTGTAACCTATTGTAATATGCCAATCCAACTCAGTTGAGTTGCTAATCAAAGTTGTGTGTAATTATTACACGCGGATGAGAATGAATAATATATAAATTGTCTGAAACACGCGCGGAGGAGACTGACTTATACTAATAGACTGAAATATACGCGGAAGAGACATACTTATATGAATAGACGTAGATACATACGGACGATACAGACTGATATAAATCTATGTAGATAAACGCGGACGAGTCTGACATCAATAGACTGAAATACGCGCGGACGAGACAGACTTATATGAATAGACGTAGATACACGCGGACGAGACTAATTTATATGAATAGACAGCAATACACTCGCACCAGACAGACTCAAATGAATAGACGTAGATACACGCAGACGAGACTGAGTTATATATGTAGACATAGATACACGAGGATGAGACTGACTTGTATGAATAGACTGAGATACGCGCGGACGAGACAGATGTAGATGAAGGACTTAGATACACGCGGCCGAGCTGCCTTCTAAGAATAGACTTAGTTACACGCGGATTGAGATTGAGCGATATGAATTCATGTAGATGTTAGCGGACGAGCCAGATTTTTTGAATAGACGTGGATACACGTATAGGAGTCAGACTGGTATGAATAGGCGTAGATACACGCGGACGAGGTAGAGTTATATGAATAGATGGAGATACAAGCGGAAGAGACATGTTGATATGAAAAAACGTAGATACATGCGGACAATACAGACTAATAAGAATACACGTAGATACACGCGGAAGAGACTGATCTATAAATAGACATACCCGGGTAAATACATGCGGACGACACAGATTTATACGTAGAGACGTAGATACATGCGGAAGAGACACACTTCTATGAATAGACGTAGATGCACGTGGACGAGACAGACTTATTTTATATATACGAGACACAAGCGAACAAGACAGACATATATGAATAGACGTAGATACAAGCGAACAAGACTGACTTATACGAGTGAACGTAGATACAAGCGGACGAGACAGATTTATATGGAAAGACAGACTTAGATACACGCGGACGCGACTGACATGTATGAATAGACTTAAATAAAGGCGGAGTAGACTGACTGATATGAATAGACTTAAATACATGCGGACGAGACAGAGTTATATGAATATACATATATACAAGCAGACAAGACTGACGTGTATGAATAGACGTAGATACTCGCGGAAAAGACAGACTTATATGAATAAACATGGATACACGCGGACGATATAAGAAGAGACTTAGATACACGCAGAAGAGACTGACTGATGTGAATAGACTTAGATAAACGCGGACGACACTGACTTATATGAATGGACTCAGACACACGGGAAGAGAGTGATTTATATGAACACACTTAGAAACACGCGCACGAGACTGACTTATGTGAATAGACTTAGATACTCGCGGACGAGAACGCTGATATCAATAGATTAAGATACACGCGGAAGAGACTGACTTAAATGAATTGACATGTAAACGCGGACGATACAAGATTTGTGTCAATACAAGCAGATACAGGCGTGTGATATATATTTATATGAAGGGACGTAGATACACGCGGACGAGACTGACCGATATAAATAGACTTAGATACATGCGGAAGAGACTGACTTGTGTGAACAGACTTAGAAAAACGCAGATAGGCGTATTTTCATGAATAGACTTAGGTACCCGCGGACGAGACTGACTTATATGAATTACCGTAGATACACGACGACGAGACAGATTAATTTGAATATACGTAGATACACGAGGACGATACTGACGTATATGAATAGATGTAGATACACGTGGATAAGACGGACATGTATGAATAAACATAGATACACGCGGACGGTAGAGACTTATACAAAGACCCGTAGATACACTCGGACGAGACGAGAGTTATATCAATAGACTTGGATACACGCGGAAGAGACTGACTGGTAGGAATAGGCTTAAATACACGCGACTGAGACTGACTGATATGCATAGACTTAGATATACGCGGACGAGACTGGCTTATATGAATAGACTTAGATAAACCCGGACGAGACTGACTTTGGTGATTAAACTTAGATAAACCCGCACGAGACTGACTTTGGTGAATAGACTTAGATACACGCGGACCAGACTGACATATATGAATTGACGTAGATACACGCGGACGAAACAGACTGATATGAACATATGTAGATACACGCGGACGAAACTGTCTTATATGAATAGACATAGATAAACGCGGACGAGTCTGACTGATATGAATAGATTTAGATACACGCGAACGAAACTGTCTGATATGAATAGACAAGGATAAACGCGGACGAGTCTGACTGATATGAATAGATTTAGATACACGCGAACGAGACTGCTGATCTGAATAGATCTAGATACTCCCGGACGAGTCTGTCTTATATGAATTGACGTAGAAACAGGCGGACGAGTCAGACTTATAAGAAAAGAGTTAGAAACATGCGGACGAGGCAGATTATATGAATAGATGTAGATACACGCGGTCGATACAAACTAATATGAACACACTGAGATACACGCGGACGAAACTGAATTATGAATAGATGTAGAAAATGCGGACGCGACAGACTCATATAAATAGATGTAGATACATGCTCCACCCCACTGCAAGTGCTAGACGTGTTAACGAAGTGCTAGTTTCAATTAAGTATTTCTGCCAGTTTTAGTCGGTCTTAGTAGTGACTCTTATGATCATATACGTGTTGATCACCTTACGAATACACGTTCACGTGACATCTTTCATTAGGCCGAGCCGATGTGAAAGATTTTAAGTATTTTAATATTTAGCTGGATGTTTGGGCCTTTTATCGCCCAACGGGTAACTCTACCAGGTAAACGAACAATAGTTAAAAGCAATAACATCAGCTTAGCTGTAACCAATTTTACCGGTTCCGCCTGAACAACCGTTGGACAACGACTCTTGCCCGGTGGCTAACAGTTCAGGTGAAAACTGTTGCGGATCACCTGTACTGCTGCCAGTAGACGTCATTTGTGACCCGGTGAGTGACAAGTCAAGAAAAGCTCGCCGGAAAGCTACGAAACATAAGCACGCAGACAACTGGAAATACTGCGTGAAGACCTCCATAATCAACGGCAAGGTCAACCATCAAATGGATCAATGTCTTCTGTGTCAGGCGTTGGTGCACCCGGAGTGTTTCGGTGAAGATAAGGACATTATAGGCATTTGGTGCTGCGCGTCATGTCGTTTGCTACCGACATTCGTGGAGCGTCTACTCGATAAGACGTCCCACCTCGAGGCGCTGTTCGTCAAACTTGAACGATCGAACCAACAGCTTGTCTCCTTGATGGGTGAACAGAACCAAGAAATACGATGTCTGCGAGGAGATATAGCGACAAGCAAGCGTACTGACTTATATGAATAGACTGAGATACACGCGGAAGAGACATACTTATTTGAATAGACTTAGAGACACAAGTGGACGAGCCTGACTTATATGAATTGACTGAAATACCCGAGGACGAGACACACTGATATGAATAGACAGATACACGCGGACGAGACTAATTTATATGAATAGACATAAATAAACTCGCACCCGACTGACACAAATGAATAGACATAGATACACGCAGACGAGACTGAGTTATATATGTAGACATAGGTACATGAGGACGAGACTGATGAATAGACAGCTATGGGCGGACGAGACAGACGTATACGAATAGATTTAGTTACAGGGGGACGAGCTTCCTTCTATGAAAAGACTTAGCTACACGCGGATTGACATTGACTGATATGAATTGACTGATATGAATTGCTAGCGGACGAGACAGATTTTTATGAATAGACGAGGATACACGGATACGAGTCAGACTGGTATGAATAGGCGAAGATACCCGTGGGCGAGGTGTCTCGTCCGTTTGTATCTCCATCTATTCATATAACTCTACCTCGCCCATAGATGGAGATACAAACGGACGAGACAGCTTGAAATGAATAAACGTAGATACATGCGGCCGATACAGACTAAATATGAATACACGTAGATACACTCGAACGAGACAGACTTATATCAATAGACGTAGATACACGCGGACGAGACTGGCCTATAAATGGATGCGGACATCACAGATTTATGTGTAGAGACGTAGATACATGCGGAAGAGACACACTTTTATGAATAGACGTAGATGCAAAGTGAGCCAGACAGACTTGTTTTATATATATGAGACACAAGCGGCAAGACAGACATATATGAATAGACGTAGTTACACGCGGACAAGACTGACTTATAAGAGTAAACGTAAATACATGCGGACGAGACAGAGTTACATGAATAGACATGGTTTCACGCGGACGTTTCAGACTGATATGAAGAGACGTAGATACACGCGGAAGAGAGTGTCACTTGAATACCCATTGAAAACGTGTCTACCGAGCGGAACCACCTATACCGATAAAAGGTTTCTCGCAAATGCATAAACGCGTAATCCGAACGAAAACGTAGTTGACAAAGGCGGAAACGTGTTTGTCGAGAGAAAGCGAGGAAAGGAAAGGCGAAAAAACGTTTCCCGAGCGAATACGCGTCTATGTAGCAAAAATGCGCTAATCGCGCGAAAAATCGTTTTTTCAGATCGAAGACTTCGCTGGGAAAGGCGAAAACGCGTTTACCGAGCTAATATATTCCTTGCAAAGGCGAAATCGCGTTTACCAAGCGAAAACGCGTTCCCGGAGCTTGCAAAGGCGATAATGCTCTATCCCGAGCGTAGATGTCGCTCGCAAAGGCGAAAACGTTTCTGACGAGCATAGACTTCGGTCGCAAAGGCGAAAACGCTTTTACCTAGCGAAAATAACGTTTGCAAAGACGAAAATGGGATTACCGAGCGAAAACGCCATAACCGACCGAAAACGCGTTTACCAAGCAAAGACGTCCCTCGCAAAGGTAAAAAGGCGTTTACCGAGCAAATACGACGCTCGCAGACGAAAAACCTTTTACCGAACAAAGACATCACTCGCAAAGGCGAAAATGTGTTTACTGAGCGAAGTTTTCGCTCGATTAACTCGTTTTCGTATTTGCCGGTGACGTTTTCGCTCGGTTAGCGCATTTTTCGCTCGGTAGACGCGTTTTCGCCTGAGCGAGCGACGCTTTCTGTCGGTAAACACGTATTCGTTCGGAAAACGCGTATTAGCTCGGTAAGCGCGTTTTCTCGTTTACGTTTTCGCTTCGCTCGCCTTTGCGAGCCACGTTTTCGCTCGGTAAAGGCATTATTGTCTGCAAGCGAAGTTTTCGTTCGGGGAACGCGTTTCCGCCTTTCCGTGCGTCGGAAAAGCGAAAATGTTTTTTATCGAGCGAAACAATCGCTCACATAGGCGAAAATCCGTTTATCGAGCAAAAACGTCGGCCGCAAAGGCGATAAAGCTATTCCGAGCGAAGACGTCGCTCTTTGCGCAAAGGTGAAAACGTTTCTGCCGATTTTAAGCTTCGATCGCAAAGGCGAAAACGCTTTTATCTAGCGAAAATAATGTGTGCACAGGCGAAAATGCGTTTACTGAGCGAAAACGCTATAACCGTGCGAAAACGCCTTTACCAAGCGAAGACGTCCCTCGCTAAGGCAAAAATGCATTTACGGAGCGAAAATGTAGCTCGCAAAGTTGAAAAGGCGTTTACCGAGCAAAAACGACGTTCGCAAAGACGAGAAAGCTTTTACCAAACGAAATCGTCGGTCGCAAAGACGAAAATGCGTTTACTGAGCGACGTTTTCGCTCGGTAAACGCGTTTTAGCATTTTCGTTCTACGATTTCGCTCAATTAACTAGTTTTCGCATTTGTGTGTGACGTTTGCGTTCGAGTAACGCATTTTTCGCTCGATAGACCCGTTTTCTTCTGTGCAAGCGACGTTTTCGCTCGGTAAAAGCGTTTTCCCCTTTGCCAGCCACGTTTTTGCTCGGTAAAAGCGTTTTCGAATTTGCGAGGCAGCGTTTCGCTCCATAAACCGTGTTTTGACTTTGCCAGCCAGATTTTCTGTTGGTAAAGGCATAATTGTCTGCAAGCGAAGTTTTCGCTCGGGGAACGCGTTTTCGCCTTTTCGTGCGTCGGAAAGGCGAAAAAAAATTTTATCCAGAGAAAATATCGCTCACATAGGCGAAAATCAGTTTATCGAGCGAAAACGTCGCAAAGGTTAAATTGCCGAGCTTAAATTTCGATCGCAAAAGCGAAAACGCTTTTACGTAGTGAAAATATCGTTTGCAATGGCGAAAATGCGTCTACCGAGCGAAAACGCCATAACCGAGCGAAAACGCATTTACCAAGCGAAGACGTCCCTGGAAAAGGCAAAAATGAATTTACCGAGCGAAAATGTAGCTCGCAAAGTTGAAAAGGCGTTTCCCGAGCAAAAACGAAAAAGCTTTTACCGAACGAACACTTCACTCGGAAAGGCGAAAACGCGTTTACCGAGCTAATACATTCCTCGCAAAGGCGAAATCGCGTTTATCTAACGAAAACGTGCCCCGGAAAGGCGGAAACGTTTTTATAGAGCGAAGACGTCGGACGCAAAGGCGAAAACGTTTCTGCCGATCTTAAACTTCGATCACAAAGGCGAAAACAACGTTTGAAAAGGCGAAAATGCGTTTTCCGAGCGAAAACCCCATAACCGACAGAAAACGCCTTTACCAAGCGAAGACGTCCCTCGCAAAGGCAAAAATGCATTTACTGAGCGAAAATGTAGCTCGCAAAGACGAAAAAGCTTTTACCGAAAGAAAACTTCGGTCGCAAAGGCGAAAATGTGTTTACTGAGCGACGTTTTCTCTTTTTTGACTTTACCAGACAGATTTTCTGTCGGTAAAGGTGTTATTGTCTTTGCGAGCCAGGTTTTCGCTCGGTGAACGCCTTTTCGCCTTTTCGTGCGTTGGAAAGGCGAAACAGTTTTTTATCGAGCGAAAATGTCGTTAACAAAGGCGAAAATCCGTTTATCCAGCGAAAATATCGCTCGCAAGGGGGAAAACTGCACTACCCAGCTAAAATGTCCCTCGCAAAGGCGTATTCGCGTTTATCGAGGGAAAACGTCGCATCAAAAATCAAAAATGCGTTTACAGATTTAAAACGTCGCTTGAAAAGGCGAAAACGCGTTTACCCATTGAAAACGTGTCTACCGAGCGCAAAGCGAACGAAAACGTAGTTGACAAAGGCGAAAACGTGTTTATCGAGAGAAAGCGAGGCAACGAAAGGCGAAAAAACGTTTCCCAAGCGAATACGCGTCTATATAGCGAAAACGCACTAACTGGGCGAAAAGTCGTTTTTTTAATATCGAAGACAAGGTGAAAACGCGCTTACCGAGCTAATATATTCCTTGCAAAGGCGAAATCGCGTTTACCAAGCGAAAACCCCGAGCTAAAAACGTCGCTTGCAAAGGCGATAACGCTATGCCGAGCGATGACGTCACTCGCAAAGGCGAAAACGTTTGTGACGAGGTTAAACTTTGATCGCAAAGGCGAAAACGCTTTTACCTAGCGAAAATAACGTTTGCAAAGACGAAAATGGTTTTACCGAGCGAAAACGTTATTACCGACCGAAAACGCCTTTACCAAGCAAAGACGTCTCTCGCAAAGTTGAAAAGGCGAATACTGAGCAAAAACGACGCTCGCAGACGAAAAACTTTTACCTTTTTCAGTCGCAAAGGCAAAAAAGTGCGACGTTTTCGCTCGATTAACTCGTTTTCGTATTTGCCTGTGACGTTTTCGCTCGGTTAACGCATTTGTCGCTCGGTAGATGCGTTTTCGCCTGAGCGAGCGACGTTTTCTGTCGGTAAATACGTATTCGTTCGGAAAACGCGTATTAGCTCGGTAAGCGCGTTTTCTCGTTTACGTTTTCGCTTCGCTCGCTTTTACGAGCAACGTTTTGGCTCGATAGAATCGTTTTCGAATTTGCGAGGCAGCTTTTCGCTCCATAAACCGTTTTTTGACTTTGCCAGCCAGGTAAAGGCATTAAAGGCATTTTCTGTTGGTAAAGGCATAATTGTCTGCTAGCGAAGTTTCCGCTCGGGGAACGCGTTTTCGCCTTTGCGTGCATCGGAAAGGCGAAAACGTTTTTTATCGAGTGAAACAATCGCTCACATAGGCTAAAATCCGTTTATCGACCGAAGACGTCGCTCGCAAAGGTGAAAAAGTTTATGCCGATATTAAGGTTCGATCGCAAAGACGAAAATGCTTTTATCTAGCGAAAATAACGTTTGCAAAGGCGAAAATGCGTTTACATAGCGAAAACGCCATAACCGAGCGAAAACGCCTTTACCGAGTGAAAATGTACCTCGCAAAGACGACAAAGCTATTACCGAACGAAAACGTCGGTCGCAAAGGCTAAAATGTGTTTACTGAGCGACGTTTTCGCTCGGTAAACGCGTTTTCGGATTTTCGGTCTTCGATTTCGCTCGATTAACTTGTTTTGGCATTTGTTTGTGACGTTTGCGCTCTGGTAACGCATTGTTCGTTCCATAGATGCGTTTTCATCTGTGCGAGCGACGTTTTCAGTCGGTAAAAGCGTTTTTCCCTTTGCGAGCCACGTTTTCGCTCGGTAAAAGCGGTTTCGAATTTGCGAGGCAGCTTTTCGCTCCATAAACCCATTTTTCACTTTGCCAGCCACATTTTCTGTCGGTAAAGGCGTTATTGTCTTTGCTACCCAACTTTTCGCCTTTGAGTACGTCGATAATGCGAAACAGTTTTCATCGAGCGGAACTGTCGTTAACAAAGGCGAAAATCCTTTTATCGAGCGAAAACATCGCTCGCAAAGGCGAAAACATGATTACCCAGCTAAAACGTCGCTCCCAAAGGCGTTTATCAAGGTAAACTTGGCACGAAAATCGAAAACGCGTTTACAGATGTAAAACGTCACTTGCAAAGTCGAAAACGCGTTTACCGAGCAAAAACGTCGCTTGAAAAGGCGAAAATGCGTTTACCCATTGAAAACGTGTCTACCGCGCGGTGGCACCTATACCGAGCGAAAACGTTGCACGCAAAGGCACAAACGCGTTAACCGAACGAAAACTTGGCTGACAAAGGCGAAAACGTGTTTATCGAGACAAAGCGACGCAAGGAAAGGCGAAAAAGCGTTTCCCGAGAGAATACGCGTTTATATAGCGAAAACGCGCTTACCGGGCGAAAAATCGTTTTTTTCCGAGCGAAGCCTTCGCTCGGAAAGGCAAAAACGCGCTTACCGAGCAAAAGGCGAAATCGCGTTTATCTAACGAAAACGTGCCCCGGAAAGGCGGAAACGTTTTTACAGAGCGAAGAAGTCGCACGCAAAGGCGAAAACGAAACGTTTTCACTTTTTGCGTCGATAAAAGTTGAAAAGGCGTTTCCCGAGCAAAAGCGACGCTCGCAAAAACGAAAAAACTTTTACCGAACAAATACTTCGCTCGGAAAGGCGAAAACGCGTTTACCGAGCTAATACAATCCTCGCAAAGGCGAAATCGCGTTTATCTAACGAAAACATACCCCGGAAAGGCGGAAACGTTTCTACAGAGCGAAGACGTCGGACGCAAAGGCGAAAACGTTTGTGCCGATCTTAAACTTCGATCGCAAAGGCGAAAACACTTTTATCTAGCGAAAATAACGTTTGCAAAGGCGAAATCGCGCTCGAAATCGCGTCGCTCGAAATCGCGTCGCTCGAAATCGCGTCGCTCGAAATCGCGTCGCTCGAAATCGCGTCGCTCGCAAAGGCGAAAACGTTTCTGACGAGCCTAAACTTCGAACGCAAAGGCGCTCGAGCTCGGGGAACGTGTTTTTGCCTTTTCGTGCGTCGGAAAGGCAAAAACGTTTTTTATCGAGCGAAAATATCGCTCACATAGGCCAAAATCAGTTTATCGAGCGAAAGTCGCTCGCCAAAGCGATTAAGCTATTCCGAGCGAAGACGTCGCTCGCAAAGGTGAAAACGTTTCTGCGAAGCTTAAATTTCGATCGCCAAAACAAAAACGCTTTTACGTAGCGAAAATATCGTTTGCAATGGTGAAAATGAGTTTACTGAGCGAAAACGCCATAACCGAGTGAAAGCGCCTTTACGAAGAGAAGATGTCCCTGGTAAAGGCAAAAATAAATTTACCAAGCAAAAATGTAGCTCGCAAAGTTGAAAAGGCGTTTCCCGAGCAAAAGCGACGCTCGCAAAAACGAAAAACCTTTTACTGAACGAAAACTAACGAAAACGTGACCCGGAAATGGTGAAACGTTTATACATAGCGAAGACGTCGCTCGCAAAGACGACAACGTTTCTGCCGATCTTAAACTTCGATCGCAAAGGCGAAAACGCTTTTACCTATCGAAAATAACGTTTGCAAAGGCGAAAATGCGTTTACCGAGCGAAAACGCCATGACCGAGCGAAAACGCATTTACCAAGCGAAGACGTCCCTGGAAAAGGCAAAAATGCATTTACCGAGCGAAAATGTAAGCACACAAAGTTGAAAAGGCATTTACCGAGCAAAAATGACGCTCGCAAAGGCGAAACAGGTTTTACCAAACGAAAACTTCGGTCGCAAAGGCGAAAATGTGTTTACCGAGCGATGTTTTCTTTTTTGACTTTGCCAGACAGATTTTTCTGTCGGTAAAGATGTTATTGTCTTTGCGAGGCAAGTTTTCGCTCGGTGAACGCCTTTTCGCCTTTTCGTGCGTTGGAAAGGCGAAAAAGTTTCTTATCGAGCGATAATTTCGTTAACAAAGGCGAAAATCAGTTTATCATTCGAAAACATCGCTCGCAAAGGCGAAAACTGGATTTCCCAGCTAAAACGTCGCTCCCAAAGGCGTTTATCAAGGTAAACTTGGCACGAAAATCGAAAATGCGTTTACAGATGTAAAACGTCACTTGCAAAGTCGAAAACGCGTTTACCGAGCAAAAACGTCGCTTGAAAAGGCGAAAATGCGTTTACCCATTGAAAACGTGTCTACCGCGCGGTGGCACCTTTACCGAGCGAAAACGTTGCACGCAAAGGCACAAACGCGTTAACCGAACGAAAACTTGGCTGACAAAGGCGAAAACGTGTTTATCGAGACAAAGCGACGCAAGGAAAGGCGAAAAAGCGTTTCCCGAGAGAATACGCGTTTATATAGCGAAAACGCGCTTACCGGGCGAAAAATCGTTTTTTTCCGAGCGAAGCCTTCGCTCGGAAAGGCAAAAACGCGCTTACCGAGCAAAAGGCGAAATCGCGTTTATCTAACGAAAACGTGCCCCGGAAAGGCGGAAACGTTTTTACAGAGCGAAGAAGTCGCACGCAAAGGCGAAAACGAAACGTTTTCACTTTTTGCGTCGATAAAAGTTGAAAAGGCGTTTCCCGAGCAAAAGCGACGCTCGCAAAAACGAAAAAACTTTTACCGAACAAATACTTCGCTCGGAAAGGCGAAAACGCGTTTACCGAGCTAATACAATCCTCGCAAAGGCGAAATCGCGTTTATCTAACGAAAACATACCCCGGAAAGGCGGAAACGTTTCTACAGAGCGAAGACGTCGGACGCAAAGGCGAAAACGTTTGTGCCGATCTTAAACTTCGATCGCAAAGGCGAAAACACTTTTATCTAGCGAAAATAACGTTTGCAAAGGCGAAAATGCGTTTACAAAGCGAAAACGCGATAATCGAGCGAAAACGCTTTAACAAGCGAAGAAGTACCTCGCAAAGTTGAAAAGGCGTTTACTGAGCAAAAACGAAGCTCGCAAAGACGAGAAAGCTATTACCGAACGAAAACGTCGGTCGCAAAGGCGAAAATGTGTATACTGAGCGACAGTTTCGCTCGGTAAACGCGTTTTCGCATTTTTGGTCTACGATTTCGCTCGATTAACCAGTTTTCGCATTTGTGTGTGACGTTTGCGCTCGGGTAACGCATTTTTCGTTCGATAGACGCGTTTTCATCTGTGCGAGCGACGTTTTCACTCGGTAAAAGCGTTTTTCCCTTTGCGAGCAACGTTTTCGCCCGGGTAAAGCGTTTTCGCGAAATTCCGTTTATCGAGCGAAAACATCGCTCGCAAAGACGAAAACGCGACTACCCAGCTAAAACGTTGCTCCCAAAGGCGTATACACGTTTATTAACATAAACTTGGCACGGAAAATCGAAAACGCGTTTACGGATGTAAAACGTCACTTGCAAAGTCGAAAACGCTTTTACCGGGCGAAAACATCGCTTGAAAAGGCGAAAATGCGTTTACCCATTGAAAACGTGTCTACCGCGCGGTGGCACCTTTACCGAGCGAAAACGTGCAAAGGCACAAACGCGTTATCCAAACGAAAACTAGGCTGACAAAGGCGAAAACGTGTTTATCGAGACAAAGCGACGCAAGGAAAGGCAAAAAAGCGTTTACCGAGCGAATTGGCATTTTCGCTATATAAATAGCGAAAACGCGCTAACCGGGCGAAAAATCGTTTTATTCCGAGTGAAGACTTCGACCGGAAAGGCGAAAACGCGTTTACCGAGCTAATACATTCCTCGCAAAGCCGAAATCGCGTTTATCTAACGAAAACGTGCACCGGAAAGACGGAAACACTTTTTACAGAGCAAAGGCGAAAACGTTTCTGCCGAACTTAAACTTCGATCGCAAAGGCGAAAACGCTTTTACCTAGCGAAAATAACGTTTGCAAAGGCGAAATCGCGCTCGAAATCGCGTCGCTCGAAATCGCGTCGCTCGAAATCGCGTCGCTCGAAATCGCGTCGCTCGCAAAGGCGAAAACGTTTCTGACGAGCCTAAACTTCGAACGCAAAGGCGCTCGAGCTCGGGGAACGTGTTTTTGCCTTTTCGTGCGTCGGAAAGGCAAAAACGTTTTTTATCGAGCGAAAATATCGCTCACATAGGCCAAAATCAGTTTATCGAGCGAAAGTCGCTCGCCAAAGCGATTAAGCTATTCCGAGCGAAGACGTCGCTCGCAAAGGTGAAAACGTTTCTGCGAAGCTTAAATTTCGATCGCCAAAACAAAAACGCTTTTACGTAGCGAAAATATCGTTTGCAATGGTGAAAATGAGTTTACTGAGCGAAAACGCCATAACCGAGTGAAAGCGCCTTTACGAAGAGAAGACGTCCCTGGTAAAGGCAAAAATAAATTTACCAAGCAAAAATGTAGCTCGCAAAGTTGAAAAGGCGTTTCCCGAGCAAAAGCGACGCTCGCAAAAACGAAAAACCTTTTACTGAACGAAAACTAACGAAAACGTGACCCGGAAATGGTGAAACGTTTATACATAGCGAAGACGTCGCTCGCAAAGACGACAACGTTTCTGCCGATCTTAAACTTCGATCGCAAAGGCGAAAACGCTTTTACCTATCGAAAATAACGTTTGCAAAGGCGAAAATGCGTTTACCGAGCGAAAACGCCATGACCGAGCGAAAACGCATTTACCAAGCGAAGACGTCCCTGGAAAAGGCAAAAATGCATTTACCGAGCGAAAATGTAAGCACACAAAGTTGAAAAGGCATTTACCGAGCAAAAATGACGCTCGCAAAGGCGAAACAGGTTTTACCAAACGAAAACTTCGGTCGCAAAGGCGAAAATGTGTTTACCGAGCGATGTTTTCTTTTTTGACTTTGCCAGACAGATTTTTCTGTCGGTAAAGATGTTATTGTCTTTGCGAGGCAAGTTTTCGCTCGGTGAACGCCTTTTCGCCTTTTCGTGCGTTGGAAAGGCGAAAAAGTTTCTTATCGAGCGATAATTTCGTTAACAAAGGCGAAAATCAGTTTATCATTCGAAAACATCGCTCGCAAAGGCGAAAACTGGATTTCCCAGCTAAAACGTCGCTCCCAAAGGCGTTTATCAAGGTAAACTTGGCACGAAAATCGAAAATGCGTTTACAGATGTAAAACGTCACTTGCAAAGTCGAAAACGCGTTTACCGAGCAAAAACGTCGCTTGAAAAGGCGAAAATGCGTTTACCCATTGAAAACGTGTCTACCGCGCGGTGGCACCTTTACCGAGCGAAAACGTTGCACGCAAAGGCACAAACGCGTTAACCGAACGAAAACTTGGCTGACAAAGGCGAAAACGTGTTTATCGAGACAAAGCGACGCAAGGAAAGGCGAAAAAGCGTTTCCCGAGAGAATACGCGTTTATATAGCGAAAACGCGCTTACCGGGCGAAAAATCGTTTTTTTCCGAGCGAAGCCTTCGCTCGGAAAGGCAAAAACGCGCTTACCGAGCAAAAGGCGAAATCGCGTTTATCTAACGAAAACGTGCCCCGGAAAGGCGGAAACGTTTTTACAGAGCGAAGAAGTCGCACGCAAAGGCGAAAACGAAACGTTTTCACTTTTTGCGTCGATAAAAGTTGAAAAGGCGTTTCCCGAGCAAAAGCGACGCTCGCAAAAACGAAAAACTTTTACCGAACAAATACTTCGCTCGGAAAGGCGAAAACGCGTTTACCGAGCTAATACAATCCTCGCAAAGGCGAAATCGCGTTTATCTAACGAAAACATACCCCGGAAAGGCGGAAACGTTTCTACAGAGCGAAGACGTCGGACGCAAAGGCGAAAACGTTTGTGCCGATCTTAAACTTCGATCGCAAAGGCGAAAACACTTTTATCTAGCGAAAATAACGTTTGCAAAGGCGAAAATGCGTTTACAAAGCGAAAACGCGATAATCGAGCGAAAACGCTTTAACAAGCGAAGAAGTACCTCGCAAAGTTGAAAAGGCGTTTACTGAGCAAAAACGAAGCTCGCAAAGACGAGAAAGCTATTACCGAACGAAAACGTCGGTCGCAAAGGCGAAAATGTGTATACTGAGCGACAGTTTCGCTCGGTAAACGCGTTTTCGCATTTTTGGTCTACGATTTCGCTCGATTAACCAGTTTTCGCATTTGTGTGTGACGTTTGCGCTCGGGTAACGCATTTTTCGTTCGATAGACGCGTTTTCATCTGTGCGAGCGACGTTTTCACCCGGGTAAACCGTTTTCGCGAAATTCCGTTTATCGAGCGAAAACATCGCTCGCAAAGACGAAAACGCGACTACCCAGCTAAAACGTTGCTCCCAAAGGCGTACACACGTTTATTAACATAAACTTGGCACGGAAAATCGAAAACGCGTTTACGGATGTAAAACGTCACTTGCAAAGTCGAAAACGCTTTTACCGGGCGAAAACATCGCTTGAAAAGGCGAAAATGCGTTTACCCATTGAAAACGTGTCTACCGCGCGGTGGCACCTTTACCGAGCGAAAACGTGCAAAGGCACAAACGCGTTATCCAAACGAAAACTAGGCTGACAAAGGCGAAAACGTGTTTATCGAGACAAAGCGACGCAAGGAAAGGCAAAAAAGCGTTTACCGAGCGAATTGGCATTTTCGCTATATAAATAGCGAAAACGCGCTAACCGGGCGAAAAATCGTTTTATTCCGAGTGAAGACTTCGACCGGAAAGGCGAAAACGCGTTTACCGAGCTAATACATTCCTCGCAAAGCCGAAATCGCGTTTATCTAACGAAAACGTGCACCGGAAAGACGGAAACACTTTTTACAGAGCAAAGGCGAAAACGTTTCTGCCGAACTTAAACTTCGATCGCAAAGGCGAAAACGCTTTTACCTAGCGAAAATAACGTTTGCAAAGGCGAAATCGCGCTCGAAATCGCGTCGCTCGAAATCGCTTCGCTCGAAATCGCGTCGCTCGAAATCGCGTCGCTCGCAAAGGCGAAAACGTTTCTGACGAGCCTAAACTTCGATCGCAAAGGCGCTCGAGCTCGGGGAACGTGTTTTTGCCTTTTCGTGCGTCGGAAAGGCAAAAACGTTTTTTATCGAGCGAAAATATCGCTCACATAGGCCAAAATCAGTTTATCGAGCGAAAGTCGCTCGCCAAAGCGATTAAGCTATTCCGAGCGAAGACGTCGCTCGCAAAGGTGAAAACGTTTCTGCGAAGCTTAAATTTCGATCGCCAAAACAAAAACGCTTTTACGTAGCGAAAATATCGTTTGCAATGGTGAAAATGAGTTTACTGAGCGAAAACGCCATAACCGAGTGAAAGCGCCTTTACGAAGAGAAGACGTCCCTGGTAAAGGCAAAAATAAATTTACCAAGCAAAAATGTAGCTCGCAAAGTTGAAAAGGCGTTTCCCGAGCAAAAGCGACGCTCGCAAAAACGAAAAACCTTTTACTGAACGAAAACTAACGAAAACGTGACCCGGAAATGGTGAAACGTTTATACATAGTGAAGACGTCGCTCGCAAAGACGACAACGTTTCTGCCGATCTTAAACTTCGATCGCAAAGGCGAAAACGCTTTTACCTATCGAAAATAACGTTTGCAAAGGCGAAAATGCGTTTACCGAGCGAAAACGCCATGACCGAGCGAAAACGCATTTACCAAGCGAAGACGTCCCTGGAAAAGGCAAAAATGCATTTACCGAGCGAAAATGTAAGCACACAAAGTTGAAAAGGCATTTACCGAGCAAAAATGACGCTCGCAAAGGCGAAACAGGTTTTACCAAACGAAAACTTCGGTCGCAAAGGCGAAAATGTGTTTACCGAGCGATGTTTTCTTTTTTGATTTTGCCAGACAGATTTTCTGTCGGTAAAGATGTTATTGTCTTTGCGAGGCAAGTTTTCGCTCGGTGAACGCCTTTTCGCCTTTTCGTGCGTTGGAAAGGCGAAAAAGTTTCTTATCGAGCGATAATTTCGTTAACAAAGGCGAAAATCAGTTTATCATTCGAAAACATCGCTCGCAAAGGCGAAAACTGGATTTCCCAGCTAAAACGTCGCTCGCAAAGGCGTATTCGTGTTTAGCGAGGGAAAACGTAGTATTCAAAATCGAAAATGCGTTTACAGATTTAAAACGTCGCTTGAAAAGGCGAAAACGCCTTTACCCATTGAAAACGTGTCTCCCGAGCGTAAACACCTCTACCGAGCGAAAACGTTTCGCGCAAATGCACAAACGCGTAAACCGAACGAAAACGTTTACATAGGCAAAAACGTGTTTATCGAGAGAAAGCGAGGCAAGGAAAGGCAAAAAAACGTTTCCCGAGCGAATACGCGTCTATATAGCGAAAACGCACTGACCTGGCGAAAAATAGTTTTTTCAGATCGAAGACTGAAAGGCGAAAACGCCTTTACCGAGCTAATATATTCCTTGTAAAGGCGAAATCGCGCTTACCAAGCGAAAACGCGTTTCCCGAGCTAAAAACGGCGCTTGCAAACTTCGATCGCAAAGACGATTTACCGAGCGAAAATGTAGCACATAAAGTTGAAAAGGCATTTACCGAGCAAAAATGACGCTCGCAAAGGCAAAAAAGATTTTACCGAACGAAAACTTCGGTCGCAAAGGCGAAAATGTGTTTACTGAGCGACGTTTTCGCTGCATTAACTCATTTTCGCATTTTGACGCGTTTTCGCCTGGGCGAGCGACGTTTTCTATCGGTAAACACATATTCGTTCAGAAAATTAGCTCGGCAAACGCGTTTTCTCGTTTGTGTTTTCGCTTCGCTCGCCTTTGCGAGCCACGTTTTCGCTCGGTAGAATCGTTTTCGTATTTGCGAGGCAATTTTTCGCTCCATAAACCCTTTTTTGACTTTGCCAGCCTGGTTTTCTGTCGATAAAGGCATTATTGTCTGCTAGCGAAATTTTCGATGGGGAAAGCGTTTTCGCCTTTTCGTGCTAGGAAAGACGAAAACGTTTTTTATCGAGCGAAAATATCGCTCACATAGGCAAAAATGAATTTACAGAGCGAATAATGTAGCTCGCAAAGTTGAAAAGGCGTTTCCCGAGCAAAAACGACGCTCGCAAAAACGAAAAAGTTTCTACCGAACGAAAACTTCGCTCGGAAAGGCGAAAACGCGTTTATCGAGCTAATACATTCCTCACAAAGGCGAAATCGTGCCCCGGAAAGGCGGAAACGTTTTTACAGAGCGAAGACGTCGCACGCGAAGGCGAAAACGTTTCTGCCGATCTTCAAATTCGACCGCAAAGGCGAAAACGCTATTACCTAGCGAAAATAACGTTTGAAAAGGCGAAAATGCGTTTTTTGAGCGAAAACTCCATA
Organism: Oasisia sp. SBJ-2009; assembly: GCA_964017155.1. Taxonomy (NCBI): domain Eukaryota; kingdom Metazoa; phylum Annelida; class Polychaeta; order Sabellida; family Siboglinidae; genus Oasisia; species Oasisia sp. SBJ-2009. The sequence goes on along the minus strand of OZ024857.1, from coordinate 33,440,287 downwards.
ACCGACCGAAGCAAAGCAACGTTTTCGCTCGATAAAAGTGTTTTCGCATTTTCTGTCTACGATTTTGCTCGATTAACTAGTCGCTCGCAAAGGTGAAAATGTTTCTGCGAAGCTTAAATTTCGATCGCCAAAGCAAAAATGCTTTTACGTAGCGAAAATATCGTTTGCAATGGCGAAAATGAAAAACGTGTATACGCCTTTACGAGCGACGTTTTAGCTGGGTAGTCGTGTTTTCGCATTTGCGAGCGATGTTTTCGCTCGATAAGCGGATTTTCGCATTTGTTAACGACAGTTCCGCTCGATAAAAACTGTTTCGCCTTTTCGATGCACTCAAATGGAAAAAGTTGGCTCGAAAAGTCAATAACGCCTTTACCGACAGAAAATGTGGCTGGCAAAGTCAAAAAAAGCTGCCTCGCAAAAAGCGTTTTCGCCTTTGCGATCGACGTCTTCGCTCTGTAAAAACGCTTCCGCCTTTACGGGGCACGTTTTCGTTAGATAAACGCGATTTCGCCTTTGCGAGGAATGTATTAGCTCGGTAAACACGTTTTCGTCTTTCCGAGCTCGGTAAAAGCTGTTTCGTTTTTGCGAGCGTCGCTTTTGGTCGGGAGACGCCTTTTCAACTTTGCGAGCTACATTTTCGCTTGGTAAATTCATTTTTGCCTTTACCAGGGACGTCTTCTCTTGGTATACGCGCTTTCACTCGGTTATGACGTTTTTGCTCGGTAAGCGCATTTTCGCCATTGCAAACGATATTTTTGCTACATAAAAGCGTTTTTGCTTTGGCGATCAAAATTTAAGCTTCGGAGTAACGTTTTCACCTTTGCGAGCGACGTCTTAACTAGTTAATCGCTCGAAATCGAAGACCGAAAATGCGAAAACGCTTTTACCGAGCGAAAACGTCCCTTTGCGAGGGATGTCTTCGCTTGGTAAAGGCATTTTCGGTCGGTTATGGGGTTTTCGCTCGGAAAACGCATTTTCGCCTTTCCAAACGTTATTTTCGCTAGGTAAAAGCGTTTTTGAAGTTTGAGATCGGCAGAAACGTTTTCGCCTTTGCGTGCGAGTCAAAAAAGGGAAAACGTCGCTCAGTAAACACATTTTCGCCTTTGCGACCGAAGTTTTCGTTCGGTAAAATCTTTTTCGCCTTTGCGAGCGTCATTTTTGCTCGGTAAGTGCCGGTTCAACTTTGTTTGCTGCATTTTCGCTCGGTAAATGCATTTTTGCCTTTGCCGGGGACGTCTTCGCTTGGTAAATGCGTTTTCGCTCGGTTATGACGTTTTCGCTCGATAAACTGATTTTCGCCTATGTGAGTGATGTTTTTACTTGATGAAAAACGTTTTCGCCTTTCCGACGCACGAAAAGGCGAAAACACGTTCCCCGAGCGAAAACTTCGCTAGCAGACAGCGTTTTCGCCTTTGCGATCGAAGTTTAAGCTCGTCAGAAACGTTTTCGCCTTTGCGAGCGACGTCTTCGCTCGGCATAGCGTTATCAGCTTTGCAAGCGACGTTTTTAGCTCGTGGAACGCGTTTTCGCTTGATAAACGCGATTTCGCCTTTGCAAACGTTATTTTCGCTAGGTAAAAGCGTTATCGCTTTTGCGATCGAAGATTAAGATCGGCAGAAACGTTTTCGCCTTTGCCTGCGACTTCTTCGCTCTGTAAAGAGCGTTTCCGCCTATCCGCGGCACGTTTTCGTTAGATAAACGCGATTTCCCCTTTGCGAGGAATGTATTAGCTCGGTAAGCGCGTTTTCGCCTTTCCGAGCGAAGTTTTCGCTACATAAACGCGTATTCGCTCGGGAAACGCTTTTTCGCTTTTCCTTGCGTCGCTTTGTCTCGATAAACACGTTTTTGCCTTTGTCAGCCAAGTTTTTGTTCGGTTAACGCCTTTGCGTGCAACGTTTTCGCTCGGTAAATGTGCAACTGCGCGGTAGACACGTTTTCAATGGGTAAACGCATTTTCGCCTTTTCAAGCGACGTTATAAATCTGTAAACGCATTTTCGATTTTGCATGCATTTCGCCTTTCCGACGCACGAAAAGGCGAAAACACGTTCCCCGAGCGAAAACTTCGCTAGCACACAATAATAAGCGTTTTCGCCTTTGCGATCGAAGTTTAAGCTCGTCAGAAACGTGTTCGCCTTTGCGAGCGACATCTTCGCTCGGTATAAGCGTTATCGGCTTTGCAACCGACGTTATTAGCTCGGGGAACGCGTTTCGCTTTGCAAACGTTATTTTCGCTAGGTAAAGTGTTTTCGCCTTTGCGATCGAAATTTAAGATCGGCAGAAACGTGTTCGCCTTTGCGAGCGACATCTTCGCTCGGTATAAGCGTTATCGGCTTTGCAAGCGACGTTATTAGCTCGGGGAACGCGTTTCGCTTTGCAAACGTTATTTTCGCTAGGTAAAGTGTTTTCGCCTTTGCGATCGAAATTTAAGATCGGCAGAAACGTTTTCGCCTTTGCGTGCGATTTCTTCGCTCTGTAAAAAGCGTTTCCGCCTTTCCGGGACACGTTTTCTTCAGATAAACGCGTTTTCGCCTTTCCGAGCGGTCTTCCCTCGGAAAAAAACGCCCGGTTAGCGCGTTTTCGCTATTTATATAGCGAAAATGCGTATTCGCTCGGGAAACGCTTTTTCGCTTTTCCTTGCATCGCTTTGTCTCGATAAACAGGTTTTCGCCTTTGTCAGCCAAGTTTTCGTTCGGTTAACGCCTTTGTGCCTTTGCGTGCAACGTTTTGCTCGGTAAAGGTGCCACCGCGTGCACGTTTTCGACTTTGCGAGCGAAATTTTCGCCTAGGAAAAAGCGTTTTTCGACATTGCAAGTGACGTTTTATATCTGTAAACGCGTTTCCGATTTTCCGTTTCAAGTTTACCTTGATAAACGTGTATACCCCTTTGGGAGCGACGTTTTAGCTGGATAGTCGCGTTTTCGCCTTTGCGAGCGAAGTTTTCGCTCGATAAACGGATTTTCGCCTTTGTTAACGACAGTTCCGCTCGATAAAAACTGTCTCGCCTTATCGACGCACTCAAAGGCGAAAAGTTGGCTCGCAAAGACAATAACGCCTTTACCGACAGAAAATGTGGCTGGCTGAAAAATGGGTTTAGGAGCGAAAAGCTGCCTCGCAAATTCGAAAACGCTTTTACCGAGCGAAAACGTAGCTCGCAAAGGGAAAAACGCTTTTACCGACTGAAAACGTCGCTCGCACAAGTTAAAACGCGTCTATCGAACAAAAAATGCGTTACCCGAGCGCAAACGTCACAAACAAATGCGAAAACTAGTTAATCGAGCGAAATCGAAGACCGAAAATCCGAAAACGCGTTTACCGAGCGAAAACGTCGCTCAGTAAACACATTTTCGCCTTTGCGACCGACGTTTTCGTTCGGTAATAGCTTTCTCGTCTTTGCGAGCGTCGTTTTTGCTCGGAAAACGCCTTTTCAACTTTGCGAGGTACATTTTCGCTCGGTAAATGCATTTTTGCCTTTGCGAGGTACGTCTTCGCTTGGTAAAGGCGTTTTCGCTCGGTTATGGCGTTTTCGCTATGTAAACGCATTTTCGCCTTTGCAAACGTTATTTTCGCTAGGTAAAAGCGTTTTCGCCTTTGCGATCGACGGTTAAGATCGGCAGAAACGTTTTCACCTTTGCGAGCGACGTCTTCGCTCTGAATAGCTTTATCGCCTTTGCGGGCGACGTTTTTGCTCGATAAACGGATTTTTGCCTATGTGAGCGATTGTTTCGCTTGATAAAAAACGTTTTCGCCTTTCCGATGCACGCAAAGGCGAAAACGCGTTCCCCGAGCGGAAACTTCGCTAACAGACAATAATGCCTTTACCGACAGAAAACCTGGCTGGCAAAGTCAAAAAACGGTTTATGGAGCGAAAAGCTGCCTCGCAAATTCGAAAACGAGTCTACTGAGCGAAAACGTGGCTCGCAAAGGCGAGCGAAGCGAAAACGTAAACGAGAAAAAGCGCTTACCGAGCTAATACGCGTTTTCCGAACGAATACGTGTTTACCGACAGAAAGCGTCGCTCGCTCAGGCGAAAACGCGTCTACCGAGCGAAAAATGCGCTAACCGAGCGAAAACGTCGCTCAGTAAACACATTTTCGCCTTTGCGACCGACGTTTTCGTTCGGTAATAGCTTTCTCGTCTTTGCGAGCGTCGTTTTTGCTCGGAAAACGCCTTTTCAACTTTGCGAGGTACATTTTCGCTCGGTAAATGCATTTTTGCCTTTGCGAGGTACGTCTTCGCTTGGTAAAGGCGTTTTCGCTCGGTTATGGCGTTTTCGCTATGTAAACGCATTTTCGCCTTTGCAAACGTTATTTTCGCTAGGTAAAAGCGTTTTCGCCTTTGCGATCGACGGTTAAGATCGGCAGAAACGTTTTCACCTTTGCGAGCGACGTCTTCGCTCTGAATAGCTTTATCGCCTTTGCGGGCGACGTTTTTGCTCGATAAACGGATTTTTGCCTATGTGAGCGATTGTTTCGCTTGATAAAAAACGTTTTCGCCTTTCCGATGCACGCAAAGGCGAAAACGCGTTCCCCGAGCGGAAACTTCGCTAACAGACAATAATGCCTTTACCGACAGAAAACCTGGCTGGCAAAGTCAAAAAACGGTTTATGGAGCGAAAAGCTGCCTCGCAAATTCGAAAACGAGTCTACTGAGCGAAAACGTGGCTCGCAAAGGCGAGCGAAGCGAAAACGTAAACGAGAAAAAGCGCTTACCGAGCTAATACGCGTTTTCCGAACGAATACGTGTTTACCGACAGAAAGCGTCGCTCGCTCAGGCGAAAACGCGTCTACCGAGCGAAAAATGCGCTAACCGAGCGAAAACGTCGCTCAGTAAACACATTTTCGCCTTTGCGACCGACGTTTTCGTTCGGTAATAGCTTTCTCGTCTTTGCGAGCTTCGTTTTTGCTCAGTAAACGCCTTTTCAACTTTGCGAGGTACGTCTTCGCTTGGTAAAGGCGTTTTCGCTCGATTATCGCGTTTTCGCTCTGTAAACGTCCCTTTGCGAGGGATGTCTTCGCAACCATAACCGACCGAAAATGCCTTTACCAAAAAGGCATTTTCGGTCGGTTATGGGGTTTTCGCTCGGAAAACGCATTTTCGCCTTTTCAAACGTTATTTTCGCTAGGTAAAAGCGTTTTCGAAGTTTAAGATCGGCAGAAACGTTTTCGCCTTTGCGTGCGACGTCTTCGCTCGATAAAGGCGAAAAGGCGTTCACCGAGCGAAAACTTGGCTCGCAAAGACAATAACAGCGTTACCGACAGAAAATCTGTCTGGCAAAGTCAAAAAAGGGAAAACGTCGCTCAGTAAACATATTTTCGCCTTTGCGACCGAAGTTTTCGTTCGGTAAAATCTTTTTCGCCTTTGCGAGGGTCATTTTTGCTCGGTAAATGCCTTTTGAACTTTGTGTTCTACATTTTCGCTCGGTAAATGCGTTTTCGCCTTTGCGATCGAAGCTTAAGATCGGCAGAAACGTTATCGCCTTTGGAAGCGACGCCTTCGCTCGGTATAAGCGTTATCGCCTTTGCAAGCGACGTTTTTAGCTCGGGGAACGCGTTTTCGCTTGGTAAACGCGATTTCGCCTTTACAACGAAAATATTAGCTCGGTAAACGCGTTTTCGCCTTTCCGAGCGAAGTCTTCGATCTGAAAAAAACTATTTTTCGCCCGGTTAGTACGTTTTCGCTATATAGACGCGTATTCGCTCGGGAAATGTTTTTTCGCCTTTCCTTGCCTCGCTTTCTCTCGATAAACACGTTTTCGCCATTGTCAACTACGTTTTCGTTCGGTTTACGCGTTTGTGCATTTGCGAGAAACGTTTTCGCTCGGTAGAGGTGTTTCCGCTTGGTAGACACGTTTTAAATCTGTAAACGCATTTTCGATTTTGCTTGCTACGTTTTCCCTCGCTAAACGCGAATAAGCCTTTGCGAGCGACGTTTTAGCTGGGTAGTCCAGTTTTCGCGATATTTTCGCTGGATAAACGGATTTTCGCCTTTGTTAACGACATTTTCGCTCGATAAAAAACTTTTTCGCCTTTCCAACGCACGAAAAGGTGAAAAGGCGTTCACCGAGCGAAAACTTGCCGCGCAAAGACAATAACATCTTTACCGACAGAAAATCTGTCTGGCAAAGTTAAAAAAGGGAAAACGTCGCTCAGTAAACACATTTTCGTTCGGTAATAGCTTTCTCGTCTTTGCGAGCTTCGTTTTTGCTCAGTAAACGCCTTTTCAACTTTGCGAGGTACGTCTTCGCTTGGTAAAGGCGTTTTCGCTCGATTATCGCGTTTTCGCTCTGTAAACGTCCCTTTGCGAGGGATGTCTTCGCTTGGTAAAGGCATTTTCGGTCGGTTATGGGGTTTTCGCTCAGAAAACGCATTTTCGCCTTTTCAAACGTTATTTTCGCTAGGTAAAAGCGTTTTCGAAGTTTAAGATCGGCAGAAACGTTTTCGCCTTTGCGTGCGACGTCTTCGCTCGATAAAGGCGAAAAGGCGTTCACCGAGCGAAAACTTGGCTCGCAAAGACAATAACAGCGTTACCGACAGAAAATCTGTCTGGCAAAGTCAAAAAAGGGAAAACGTCGCTCAGTAAACATATTTTCGCCTTTGCGACCGAAGTTTTCGTTCGGTAAAATCTTTTTCGCCTTTGCGAGGGTCATTTTTGCTCGGTAAATGCCTTTTGAACTTTGTGTTCTACATTTTCGCTCGGTAAATGCGTTTTCGCCTTTGCGATCGAAGGTTAAGATCGGCAGAAACGTTATCGCCTTTGGAAGCGACGCCTTCGCTCGGTATAAGCGTTATCGCCTTTGCAAGCGACGTTTTTAGCTCGGGGAACGCGTTTTCGCTTGGTAAACGCGATTTCGCCTTTACAACGAAAATATTAGCTCGGTAAACGCGTTTTCGCCTTTCCGAGCGAAGTCTTCGATCTGAAAAAAACTATTTTTCGCCCGGTTAGTACGTTTTCGCTATATAGACGCGTATTCGCTCGGGAAATGTTTTTTCGCCTTTCCTTGCCTCGCTTTCTCTCGATAAACACGTTTTCGCCATTGTCAACTACGTTTTCGTTCGGTTTACGCGTTTGTGCATTTGCGAGAAACGTTTTCGCTCGGTAGAGGTGTTTCCGCTTGGTAGACACGTTTTAAATCTGTAAACGCATTTTCGATTTTGCTTGCTACGTTTTCCCTCGCTAAACGCGAATAAGCCTTTGCGAGCGACGTTTTAGCTGGGTAGTCCAGTTTTCGCGATGTTTTCGCTGGATAAACGGATTTTCGCCTTTGTTAACGACATTTTCGCTCGATAAAAAACTTTTTCGCCTTTCCAACGCACGAAAAGGTGAAAAGGCGTTCACCGAGCGAAAACTTGCCGCGCAAAGACAATAACATCTTTACCGACAGAAAATCTGTCTGGCAAAGTTAAAAAAGGGAAAACGTCGCTCAGTAAACACATTTTCGTTCGGTAATAGCTTTCTCGTCTTTGCGAGCTTCGTTTTTGCTCAGTAAACGCCTTTTCAACTTTGCGAGGTACGTCTTCGCTTGGTAAAGGCGTTTTCGCTCGATTATCGCGTTTTCGCTCTGTAAACGCATTTTCGCCTTTGCAAACGTTATTTTCGCTAGATAAAAGTGTTTTCGCCTTTGCGATCGAAGTTTAAGATCGGCACAAACGTTTTCGCCTTTGCGTCCGACGTCTTCGCTCTGTAGAAACGTTTCCGCCTTTCCGGGGTATGTTTTCGTTAGATAAACGCGATTTCGCCTTTGCGAGGATTGTATTAGCTCGGTAAACGCGTTTTCGCCTTTCCGAGCGAAGTATTTGTTCGGTAAAAGTTTTTTCGTTTTTGCGAGCGTCGCTTTTGCTCGGGAAACGCCTTTTCAACTTTGCGAGCTACATTTTCGCTCGGTAAATTCATTTTTACCTTTACCAGGACGTCTTCTCTTGGTAAAGGCGCTTTCACTCGGTTATGGCGTTTTCGCTCGGTAAACGAATTTTCGCCCTTGCAAACGATATTTTTACTACGTTAAAGCGTATTCGCTTTCGCTCGGCAGAAACGTTTTAACCTTTGCGAGCGACGTCTTCGCTCGGAATAGCTTTATCGCCTATGCGAGAGACGTTTTCGCTCGATAAACTGATTTCACAAAGGGTGAGCGATATTTTGGCTCGATAAAAAACATTTTCGCCTTTCCGACGCACGGAAAGGCGAAAACGCGTTCCCCGAGCTAAAACTTCGCTAGCAGACAATAATAAGCGTTTTCGCCTTTGCGATCGACGTCTTCGCTCGGTATCGCCTTTCTTTGCAAGCGACGATTTTAGCTCGGGGAACGTCTGCGAGCGTCGTATTTGCTCGGTAAACGCCTTTTTACCTTTGCGAGGGACGTCTTTGCTTGGTAAACGCGTTTTCGGTCGGTTATGGCGTTTTCGCTCGGTATTCCCATTTTCGTCTTTAAAAACGTTATTTTCGCTAGGTAAAAGCGTTTTCGCCTTTGCGACCGAAGTCTAAGCTCGTCAGAAACTTGTTCGCCTTTGCGAGCGACGTCTACGCTCGGGATACAGCATTATCGCCTTTGCAAGCTCCGGGAACGCGTTTTCGCTTGGTAATCGCGATTTCGCCTTTGCAAGGAATATATTAACTCGGCGAACGCGGTTTCACTTTTCCGAGAGAAGTCTTCGATCTAAAAAAAACGACTTTTCGCCCGGTTAGTGCGTTTTCGCCGTATAGACGCGTATTCGCTTGGGAAACATTTTTTCGCCTTTCCTTGCCTCGCTTTTTCTCGATAAACTAGTTTTCGCCTTTGTCAACAACGTTTTCGTTCGGTTTACGCTCGGTAGACAAGTTTTCGTTTGGATAACGCGTTTGTGCCTTTGCGTGCAACGTTTTCGCTCGGTAAAGGTGCCACTGCGCGGTAGACACGTTTTCAATGGGTAAACGCGTTTTTGACTTTGCGAGCGACATTTTTGCCTAGGAAAAAGCGTTTTTCGACATTGCAAGTGACGTTTTATATCTGTAAACGCGTTTCCGATTTTCCGTTCCAAGTTTACCTTGATAAACGTGTATACGCCTTTGCGAGCGACGTTTTAGCTGGGTAGTCCAGTTTTCGCCTTTGCGAGCGATGTTTTCGCTGGATAAAACTGACTTTCGCCTTTGTTAACGACATTTTCGCTCGATAGAAAACTGTTTCGCCTTTCCAACGCACGAAAAGGCGAAAAAGCGTTCACCGAGCGAAAACCTGGCTCGCAAAGACACCTTTACCGACACAAAATCTGTCTGGCAAAGTCAAAAAAGGGAAAACGTCGCTCAGTAAACACATTTTCGCCTTTGCGACCAAAGTTTTCTTTCGGTAAAAGCTTTTTCGTCTTTGCGAGCGTCGTTTTTGCTCGGTAAACGCCTTTTCAACTTTGCGAGCTACATTATCGCTCGGTAAATTCATTTTTGCCTTTACCAGGACGTCTTAAAGGTAAAGGCGCTTTCACTCGGTTATGGCGTTTTTATGGCGCCATTTCAAACGATATTTTCACTACGTAAAAGCGTTTTCGCTTTTGCGATCGAAACTCGAAGCTCAGCAAAAACGTTTTAACATTTCCGACAGACGTCTTCGCTGGAATAGCTTTATCGCCTTTGCGAGCGACAAACTGACTTTCGCCTATGTGAGCGATATTTTCTCTGGATAAAAAACGTTTTCGCCTTTCCGAGGCACGAAAAGCGTTCCCCGAGCGAAAACTTCGCTTGCAGACAAGTATGCCTTTGCCGACAGAAAAGCTGCCAAGCAAATTCGAAAAAGCTTATACCGAGCAAAAACGTGGCTCCCAAAGGGGAAAACGCTTCTAACGAGCGAAAAGCCATTCTCATCCGCGTGTATCTACGTCTCTTCATATAAGTCTGAATCGTCCGCGTGAAACTATGTCTATTCATATAACTATGTCTCGTCCGCATGTATTTACGTTTACTCTTTATAAGTCAGTCTTGTCCGCGTGTAACTACGTCTATTCATATATGTCTGTCTTGCCGCTTGTGTCTCGTATATATAAAATAAGTCTGTGTCGTCCACGTGCATCTACGTCTATTCATAGAAGTGTGTCTCTTCCGCATGTATCTACGTCTCTACGTATAAATATGTGTCGTCCGCATGTATTTACCCGGGTATGTCTAGTTATAGGTCAGTCTCTTCCGCGTGTATCTACGTGTATTCTTATTAGTCTGTATCGTCCGCATGTATCTACGTTTTTTCATATTAAAATGTCTCGTCCGCTTGTATCTCCATCTATTCATATAACTCTACCTCGTCCGCGTGTATCTACGCCTATTCATACCAACCTGACTCCCATACGTGTATCCACGTCTATTCAAAAAATCTGGCTCGTCCGCAAACATCTACGTCAATTCATATCACTTACTCCCAATCCGCGTATAACTAAGTCTATACTTAGAAGGCAGCTCGGCCGCGTGTATCTAAGTCCTTCATCTACGTCTGTCTCGTCCGCGCGTATCTCAGTCTATTCATATACAAGTCAGTCTCGTCCTCGTGTATCTATGTCTATATATATATAGCTCAGTCTCGTCTGCGTGTATCTACGTCTATTCATTTGAGTCTGTCTGGTCCGAGTGTATTGCTGTCTATTCATATAAATTAGTCTCGTCCGCGTGTATCTACGTCTATTCATATAAGTCTGTCTCGTCCGCGCGGCGCGTATTTCAGTCTATTCATGTCAGACTCGTCCGCGTGTATCTACATAGATTTATATCAGTCTGCATCGTCCGTGTGTATCTACCTCTATTCACATAAGTATGTCTCTTCCGCTTATATCTCAGTCTGTTCATATAAGTCAGTCTCCTCCGCGCGTGTCTCAGACAATTCATGTCATTCTCATCCGCGTGTAATAATTACACACAACTTTGACTAGCAACTCAACTGAGTTGGATTGGCATAGTACATGTTACAGGTTACAAATAACTCATCAAAATATCATACAAATACAATAGAAATACATTTGATACCGCAAATAATACCGTCCTAATTGCCTCTTTACTGACATTTGTATAAAGCCCACAGGATAAAAAGGAGTTACGTGATCTATTCGTTCTAGTAATATTATACATGGAATGACTTTCTTTAGGCAACAGAACATTTTATCTACGTGTGCCGACTTTAATTTTAATAAAATATTTTTGACAAGTGCTGTCCCGTCTTACATTCAACGTATCCAGGTTAACACGTCTGAGTATCTCCGCGTAACCCAATCCAGGAAAAATACACTTTAAAGCCCTTTTTTGTATAACTTCTATTTCGACGGCAATACGCTGCTCACCGGGATGGTTGGTTTCACGGTTTTCGCATACCGCAGTAGTTGTGAGATGTTTTCTTTTATGTTTGCTACACTTACTTCACTCGTTGTTTCGTGAGTTCCTCAGTCGATGACAATTTCGTCGATTGTTTCCGTATTAGCCGCGTCATCGATCATTTGTTCGATATCGGCGAGAATGGCGCCTGATGTTGGTTCGATCGTTCGAGTTTGCCGAACAGCGCCTCGAGGTGGGACGTCTTCTCGAGTAGACGCTTCACGAATGTCGGTAGCATACGACATGACGCGCTGCACCAAATGCCTATAATGTCCTTATCGTCTTCACCGAAACACTCCGGGTGCACCCACGCCTGGCACAGATGACATTGATCCATTTGATGGTTGTCCTTGCCGTTGAGTATGCAGGTCTTCACGCAGTATTTCCAGTTGTCTGCGTGCTTATGTTTCGCAGTTTTCCGGCGAGCTTTTCTTGACTTGTCACTCACCGGGTCACAAATGACGTCTACTGGCGGCAGTACAGGTGATCCGCAACAGTTTTCACCTGAACTGTTAGCCACCGGGCAAGAGTCGTTGTCCATGGTTGTTCAGGCGGAACCGGTAAAATTGGTTACAGCTAAGCTGATGTTATTGCTATTAACTAGTGTTCGCTTACCTGGTAGAGTCACCCGTTGGGCGATAAAAGGCCCAAACAACCAGCTAAATATTAAAATACTTAAAATCTTTCACATCGGCTCGGCCTAATGAAAGATGTCACGTGAACGTGTATTCGTAAGGTGATCAACACGTATATGATCATAAGAGTCACTATTAAGACCGACTAAAACTGGCAGAAATACTTAATTGAAACTAGCACTTCGTTAACACGTCTAGCACTTGCAGTGGGGTGGAGCATGTATCTACATCTATTTATATGAGTCTGTCTCGTCCGCATTTTCTACATCTATTCATAATTCAGTTTCGTCCGCGTGTATCTCAGTGTGTTGATATTAGTTTGTATCGACCGCGTGTATTTACGTCTATTAATATCAATCTGTCTCATCCGCATGTTTCTAACTCTTTTCTTATCAGTCTGACTCGTCCGCCTGTTTCTACGTCAATTCATATAAGTCAGACTCGTCCGCGAGTATATAGATCTATTCAGATCAGCAGTCTCGTTCGCGTGTAACTAAATCTATTCATATCAGTCAGACTCGTCCGCGTTAATCTATGTCTATTCATATCAGACAGTTTCGTCCGCGTATATCTACATCTATTCATATTAGTCTGTTTCGTCCGCGTGTATCTACGACTATTCATATATGTCAGTCTGGTCCGCGTGTATCTAAGTCTATTCACCAAAGTCAGTCTCGTGCGGGTTTATCTAAGTTTAATCACCAAAGTCAGTCTCGTCCGGGTTTATCTAAGTCTATTCATATAAGCCAGTCTCGTCCGCGTATATCTAAGTCTATGCATATCAGTCAGTCTCAGTCGCGTGTATTTAAGCCTATTCCTACCAGTCAGTCTCTTCCGCGTGTATCCAAGTCTATTGATATAACTCTCGTCTCGTCCGAGTGTATCTACGGGTCTTTGTATAAGTCTCTACCGTCCGCGTGTATCTATGTTTATTCATACATGTCCGTCTTATCCACGTGTATCTACATCTATTCATATACGTCAGTATCGTCCTCGTGTATCTACGTATATTCATATTAGTCTGTCTCGTCCTCGTGTATCTACGGTAATTCATATAAGTCAGTCTCGTCCGCGGGTACCTAAGTCTATTCATGAAAATATGTCTTATCTGCGTTTTTCTAAGTCTATTCATATAAGTCAGTCTCGTCCGCGTGTATCTAAGTCTATTTTTAGAAATCAGTCTCAGTCGCGTGTATTTAAGTCTGTTCACACAAGTCAGTCTCTTCGGCATGTATCTAAGTCTATTTATATCGGTCAGTCTCGTCCGCGTGTATCTACGTCCATTCATATCAATATATCTCACACGCCTGTATCTACTGGTATTGACACAAGTCTTGTATCGTCCGCGTTTACCTGTCAATTCATTTAAGTCAGTCTCGTCCGCGTGTATCTAAGTCTATTCACATAAGTCAATCTCGTGCGCGTGTATATAAGTGTGTTCATATAAATCACTCTCTTCCCGTGTGTCTGAGTCCATTCATATAAGTCAGTGTCGTCCGCGTTTATCTAAGTCTATAAACATCAGTCAGTCTCTTCCGCGTGTATCTACGTCTCTTCTTATATCATCCGCGTGTATCCATGTTTATTCATATAAGTCTGACTTTTCCGCGAGTATCTACATCTATTCATACACGTCAGTCTCGTCTGCTTGTATATATGTATATTCATATAACTCTGTCTCGTCCGCATGTATTTAAGTCTATTCATTTCAGTCAGTCTACTCCGCCTTTATTTAAGTCTATTCATACATGTCAGTCGCGTCCGCGTGTATCTAAGTTTGTCTTTCCATATCAATCTGTCTCGTCCGCGTGAATCTATGTTCACTCGTATAAGTCAGTCTTGTCCGCGTGTATCTACGTCTATTCATATATGTCTGTCTTGTCCGCTTGTGTCTCGTATATATAAAATAAGTCTGTCTCGTCCACGTGCATCTACGTCTATTCATAGAAGTGTGTCTCTTCCGCATGTATCTACGTCTCTACGTATAAATCTGTGTCGTCCGCATGTATTTACCCGGGTATGTCTATTTATAGGTCAGTCTCTTCCGCGTGTATCTACGTGTATTCTTATTAGTCTGTATCGTCCGCATGTATCTACGTCTTTTCATATTAAAATGTCTCGTCCGCTTGTATCTCCATCTATTCATATAACTCTACCTCGTCCGCATGTATCTACGCCTATTCATACCAATCTGACTCCTATACGTGTATCCACGTCTATTCAAAAAATCTGGCTCGTCCGCAAACATCTACGTCAATTCATATCACTTACTCTCAATCCGCGTGTAACTAAGTCTATACTTAGAAGGCAGCTCGGCCGCGTGTATCTAAGTCCTTCATCTACGTCTGTCTCGTCCGCGCGTATCTCAGTCTATTCATATACAAGTCAGTCTCGTCCTCGTGTATCTATGTCTACATATATAACACAGTCTCGTCTGCGTGTATCTACGTCTATTCATTTGAGTCTGTCTGGTCCGAGTGTATTGCTGTCTATTCATATAAATTAGTCTCGTCCGCGTGTATCTACGTCTATTCATATAAGTCTGTCTCGTCCGCGCGTATTTCAGTCTATTCATGTCAGACTCGTCCGCGTGTATCTACATAGATTTATATCAGTCTGCATCGTCCGTGTGTATCTACCTCTATTCACATAAGTATGTCTCTTCCGCGTATATCTCAGTCTATTCATATAAGTCAGTCTCCTACGCGCGTGTCTCAGACAATTCATATAAGTCATTCTCATCCGCGTGTAATAATTACACACAACTTTGACTAGCAACTCAACTGAGTTGGATTGGCATATTACAATAGGTTACAAATAACTCATCAAAATATCATACAAATACAATAGAAATACATTTGATACCGCAAATAATACCGTCCTAATTGCCTCTTTACTGACATTTGTATAAAGCCCACGGTATAAAGGAGTTACGTAATCTATTCGTTCTAGTAATATTATACATGGAATGTCTTTCTTTAGGCAACAGAACATTTTATCTACGTGTGCCGACTTTAATTTTAACAAAATATGTTTGACAAGTGCTGTCCCGTCTTACATTCAACGTATCCAGGTTAACACGTCTGAGTATCTCCGCGTAACCCAATCCAGGAAAAATACATTTTAAAGCCCTTTTTTTTATATAACTTCTATTTCGACGGCAATTCGCTGCACACCGTGATGGTTGGTTTCACGGTTTTCGCATTCCGCAGTAGTTGTGAGATGTTTTCTTTTATGTTTGCTACACTTACTTCACTCGTTGTTTCGTGAGTTCCTCTGTCGATGACAATTTCGTCGATTGTTTCCGTATTAGCCGCGTCATCGATCATTTGTTCGATATCGGCGAGAATGGCGCATGATGTTGGTTCGATCGTTCGAGTTTGCCGAACAGCGCCTCGAGGTGGGACGTCTTCTCGAGTAGACGCTCCACGAATGTCGGTAGCATACGACATGACGCGCTGCACCAAATGCCTATAATGTCCTTATCGTCTTCACCGAAACACTCCGGGTGTACCCACGCCTGGCACAGATGACATTGATCCATTTGATGGTTGTCCTTGCCGTTGAGTATGCAGGTCTTCACGCAGTATTTCCAGTTGTCTGCGTGCTTATGTTTCGCAGTTTTCCGGCGAGCTTTTCTTGACTTGTCACTCACCGGGTCACAAATGACGTCTACTGGCGGCAGTACAGGTGATCCGCAACAGTTTTCACCTGAACTGTTAGCCACCGGGCAAGAGTCGTTGTCCACGGTTGTTCAGGCGGAACCGGTAAAATTGGTTACAGCTAAGCTGATGTTATTGCTTTTAACTATTGTTCGCTTACCTGGTAGAGTCACCCGTTGGGCGATAAAAGGCCCAAACAACCAGCTAAATATTAAAATACTTAACATCTTTCACATCGGCTCGGCCTAATGAAAGATGTCACGTGAACGTGTATTCGTAAGGTGATCAACACGTATATGATCATAAGAGTCACTATTAAGACCGAGTAAAACTGGCAGAAATACTTAATTGAAACGAGCACTTCGTTAACACGTCTAGCACTTGCAGTGGGGTGGAGCATGTATCTACATCTATTTATATCAGTCTGTCTCGTCCGCATTTTCTACATCTATTCATAATTCAGTTTCGTCCGCGTGTATCTCAGTGTGTTGATATTAGTTTGTATCGACCGCGTGTATTTACGTCTATTAATATCAATCTGTCTCATCCGCGTGTATCTACATCTATTCATATAATCTGCCTCGTCCGCATGTTTCTAACTCTTTTCTTATAAGTCTGACTCGTCCGCCTGTTTCTACGTCAATTCATATAAGTCAGACTCGTCCGCGAGTATCTAGATCTATTCAGATCAGCAGTCTCGTTCGCGTGTAACTAAATCTATTCATTTCAGTCAGACTCGTCCGCGTTAATCTATGTCTATTCATATCAGACAGTTTCGTCCGCGTATATCTACATCTATTCATATTAGTCTGTTTCGTCCGCGTGTATCTACGTCTATTCATATATGTCAGTCTGGTCCGCGTGTATCTAAGTCTATTCACCAAAGTCAGTCTCGTCCGGGTTTATCTAAGTTTAATCACCAAAGTCAGTCTCGTCCGGGTTTATCTAAGTCTATTCATATAAGTCAGTTTCGTCCGCGTATATCTAAGTCTATGCATATCAGTCAGTCTCAGTCGCGTGTATCCAAGTATATTGATATAACTCTCGTCTCGTCCGAGTGTATCTACGTGTCTTTGTATAAGTCTGTACCGTCCGCGTGTATCTATGTTTATTCATACATGTCCGTCTTATCCACGTGTATCTACATATATTCATATATGTCAGTATCGGCCTCGTGTATCTACATATATTCATATTAGTCTGTCTCGTCCTCGTGTATCTACGGTAATTCATATAAGTCAGTCTCGTCCGCGGGTACCTAAGTCTATTCATGAAAATATGTCTTATCTGCGTTTTTCTAAGTCTATTCATATAAGTCAGTCTCGTCCGCGTGTATCTAAGTCTATTTTTAGAAATCAGTCTCAGTCGCGTGTATTTAAGTCTGTTCACACAAGTCAGTCTCTTCCGCATGTATCTAAGTCTATTTATATCGGTCAGTCTCGTCCGCGTGTATCTATGTCCATTCATATAAATATATCTCACACGCCTGTATCTACTGGTATTGACACAAGTCTTGTATCGTCCGCGTTTACCTGTCAATTCATTTAAGTCAGTCTCGTCCGCGTGCATCTTAATCTATTGATATCAGCAGTCTCGTCCGCGTGTATCTAAGTCTATTCACATAAGTCAATCTCGTGCGCGTGTATATAAGTGTGTTCATATAAATCACTCTCTTCCCGTGTGTCTGAGTCCATTCATATAAGTCAGTGTCGTCCGCGTTTATCTAAGTCTATAAACATCAGTCAGTCTCTTCCGCGTGTATCTACGTCTCTTCTTATATCATCCGCGTGTATCCATGTTTATTCATATAAGTCTGACTTTTCCGCGAGTATCTACATCTATTCATACACGTCAGTCTCGTCTGCTTGTATATATGTATATTCATATAACTCTGTCTCGTCCGCATGTATGTAAGTCTATTCATTTCAGTCAGTCTACTCCGCCTTTATTTAAGTCTATTCATACATGTCAGTCGCGTCCGCGTGTATCTAAGTTTGTCTTTCCATATAAATCGGTCTCGTCCGCGTGTATCTATGTTCACTCGTATAAGTCAGTCTTGTCCGCGTGTATCTACGTCTATTCATATATGTCTGTCTTGTCCGCTTGTGTCTCGTATATATAAAATAAGTCTGTCTCGTCCACGTGCATCTACGTCTATTCATAGAAATGTGTCTCTTCCGCATGTATCTACGTCTCTACGTATTATAAATCTGTGTCGTCCGCATGTATTTACCCGGGTATGTCTATTTATAGGTCAGTCTCTTCCGCGTGTATCTACGTGTATTCTTATTAGACTGTATCGTCCGCATATATCTACGTCTTTTCATATTAAAATGTCACGTCCGCTTGTATCTCCATCTATCCATATAACTCTACCTCGTCCGCGTGTATCTACGCCTATTCATACCAATCTGACTCATATACGTGTATCCACGTCTATTCAAAAAATCTGGCTCATCCGCAAACATTTACGTCAATTCATATCACTTACTCTCAATCCGCGTATAACTAAGTCTATACTTAGAAGGCAGCCCGGCCGCGTGTATCTAAGTCCTTCATCTACGTCTGTCTCGTCCGCGCGTATCTCAGTCTATTCATATACAAGTCAGTCTCGTCCTCGTGTATTTATGTCTACATATATAACACAGTCTCGTCTGCGTGTATCTACGTCTATTCATTTGAGTCTGTCTGGTCCGAGTGTATTGCTGTCTATTCATATAAATTAGTCTCGTCCGCGTGTATCTACGTCTATTCATATAAGTCTGTCTCGTCCGCGCGTATTTCAGTCTATTCATGTCAGACTCGTCCGCGTGTATCTACATAGATTTATATCAGTCTGCATCGTCCGTGTGTATCTACCTCTATTCACATAAGTATGTCTCTTCCGCGTATATCTCAGTCTATTCATATAAGTCAGTCTCCTCCGCGCGTGTCTCAGACAATTCATATAAGTCATTCTCATCCGCGTGTAATAATTACACACAACTTTGACTAGCAACTCAACTGAGTTGGATTGGCATATTACAATAGGTTACAAATAACTCATCAAAATATCATACAAATGCAATAGAAATACATTTGATACCGCAAATAATACCGTCCTAATTGCCTCTTTACTGACATTTGCATAAAGCCCACGGTATAGAGGAGTTACGTAATCTATTCGTTCTAGTAATATTATACATGGAATGTCTTTCTTTAGGCAACAGAACATTTTATCTACGTGTGCCGACTTTAATTTTAACAAAATATTTTTGACAAGTGCTGTCCCGTCTTACATTCAACGTATCCAGGTTAACACGTCTGAGTATCTCCGCGTAACCCAATCCAGGAAAAATACACTTTAAAGCCCTTTTTTGTATAACTTCTATTTCGACGGCAATACGCTGCTCACCGGGATGGTTGGTTTCACGGTTTTCGCATACCGCAGTAGTTGTGAGATGTTTTCTTTTATGTTTGCTACACTTACTTCACTCGTTGTTTCGTGAGTTCCTCAGTCGTTGACAATTTCGTCGATTGTTTCCGTATTAGCCGCGTCATCGATCATTTGTTCGATATCGGCGAGAATGGCGCCTGATGTTGGTTCGATCGTTCGAGTTTGCCGAATAGCGCCTCGAGGTGGGACGTCTTCTCGAGTAGACGCTCCACGAATGTCGGTAGCATACGACATGACGCGCTGCACCAAATGCCTATAATGTCCTTATCGTCTTCACCGAAACACTCCGGGTGTACCCACGCATGGCACAGATGACATTGATCCATTTGATGGTTGTCCTTGCCGTTGAGTATGCAGGTCTTCACGCAGTATTTCCAGTTGTCTGCGTGCTTATGTTTCGCAGCTTTCCGGCGAGCTTTTCTTGACTTGTCACTCACCGGGTCACAAATGACGTCTACTGGCGGCAGTACAGGTGATCCGCAACAGTTTTCACCTGAACTGTTAGCCACCGGGCAAGAGTCGTTGTCCACGGTTGTTCAGGCGGAACCGGTAAAATTGGTTACAGCTAAGCTGATGTTATTGCTTTTAACTAGTGTTCGCTTACCTGGTAGTCAGTCACCCGTTGGGCGATAAAAGGCCCAAACAACCAGCTAAATATTAAAATACTTAAAATCTTTCACATCGGCTCGGCCTAATGAAAGATGTCACGTGAACGTGTATTCGTAAGGTGATCAACACGTATATGATCATAAGAGTCACTATTAAGACCGACTAAAACTGGCAGAAATACTTAATTGAAACTAGCACTTCGTTAACACGTCTAGCACTTGCAGTGGGGTGGAGCATGTATCTACATCTATTTATATGAGTCTGTCTCGTCCGCATTTTCTACGTCAATTCATATAAGTCAGACTCGTCCGCGAGTATCTAGATCTAATCAGATCAGCAGTCTTGTTCGCGTGTAACTAAATCTATTCATATCAGTCAGACTCGTCCGCGTTAATCTATGTCTATTCATATCAGACAGTTTCGTCCGCGTATATCTACATCTATTCATATTAGTCTGTTCCGTCCGCGTGTATCTACGTCTATTCATATATGTCAGTCTGGTCCGCGTGTATCTACGTCTATTCACCAAAGTCAGTCTCGTCCGGGTTTATCTAAGTTTAATCACCAAAGTCAGTCTCGTCCGGGTTTATCTAAGTCTATTCATATAAGTCAGTTTCGTCCGCGTATATCTAAGTCTATGCATATCAGTCAGTCTCAGTCGTGTGTATCCAAGTATATTGATATAACTCTCGTCTCGTCCGAGTGTATCTACGTGTCTTTGTATAAGTCTGTACCGTCCGCGTGTATCTATGTTTATTCATACATGTCCGTCTTATCCACGTGTATATCTATTCATATACGTCAGTATCGTCCTCGTGTATCTACGTATATTCATATTAGTCTGTCTCGTCCTCGTGTATCTACGGTAATTCATATAAGTCAGTCTCGTCCGCGGGTACCTAAGTCTATTCATGAAAATATGTCTTATCTGCGTTTTTCTAAGTCTATTCATATAAGTCAGTCTCGTCCGCGTGTATCTAAGTCTATTTTTAGAAATCAGTCTCAGTCGCGTGTATTTAAGTCTGTTCACACAAGTCAGTCTCTTCCGCATGTATCTAAGTCTATTTATATCGGTCAGTCTCGTCCGCGTGTATCTACGTCCATTCGTATAAATATATCTCACACGCCTGTATCTACTGGTATTGACACAAGTCTTGTATCGTCCGCGTTTACCTGTCAATTCATTTAAGTCAGTCTCGTCCGCGTGTATCTTAATCTATTGATATCAGCAGTCTCGTCTGCGTGTATCTAAGTCTATTCACATAAGTCAATCTCGTGCGCGTGTATATAAGTGTGTTCATATAAATCACTCTCTTCCCGTGTGTCTGAGTCCATTCATATAAGTCAGTGTCGTCCGCGTTTAACTAAGTCTATAAACATCAGTCAGTCTCTTCCGCGTGTATCTACGTCTCTTCTTATATCATCCGCGTGTATCCATGTTTATTCATATAAGTCTGACTTTTCCGCGAATATCTACGTCTATTCATACACGTCAGTCTCGTCAGTTTGTACATATGTATATTCATATAACTCTGTCTCGTCCGCATGTATTTAAGTCTATTCATTTCAGTCAGTCTACTCCGCCTTTATTTAAGTCTATTCATACATGTCAGTCGCGTCCGCGTGTATCTAAGTTTGTCTTTCCATATCAATCTGTCTCGTCCGCGTGAATCTATGTTCACTCGTATAAGTCAGTCTTGTCCGCGTGTATCTACGTCTATTCATATATGTCTGTCTTGTCCGCTTGTGTCTCGTATATATAAAATAAGTCTGTCTCGTCCACGTGCATCTACGTCTATTCATAGAAGTGTGTCTCTTCCGCATGTATCTACGTCTCTACGTATAAATCTGTGTCGTCCGCATGTATTTACCCGGGTATGTCTATTTATAGGTCAGTTTCTTCCGCGTGTATCTACGTGTATTCTTATTAGTCTGTATCGTCCGCATGTATCTACGTCTTTTCATATTAAAATGTCTCGTCCGCTTGTATCTCCATCTATTCATATAACTCTACCTCGTCCGCATGTATCTACGCCTATTCATACCAATCTGACTCCTATACGTGTATCCACGTCTATTAAAAAAATCTGGCTCGTCCGCAAACATCTACGTCAATTCATATCACTTACTCTCAATCCGCGTGTAACTAAGTCTATACTTAGAAGGCAGCTCGGCCGCGTGTATCTAAGTCCTTCATCTACGTCTGTCTCGTCCGCGCGTATCTCAGTCTATTCATATACAAGTCAGTCTCGTCCTCGTGTATCTATGTCTACATATATAACACAGTCTCGTCTGCGTGTATCTACGTCTATTCATTTGAGTCTGTCTGGTCCGAGTGTATTGCTGTCTATTCATATAAATTAGTCTCGTCCGCGTGTATCTACGTCTATTCATATAAGTCTGTCTCGTCCGCGCGTATTTCAGTCTATTCATGTCAGACTCGTCCGCGTGTATCTACATAGATTTATATCAGTCTGCATCGTCCGTGTGTATCTACCTCTATTCACATAAGTATGTCTCTTCCGCGTATATCTCAGTCTATTCATATAAGTCAGTCTCCTCCGCGCGTGTCTCAGACAATTCATATAAGTCATTCTCATCCGCGTGTAATAATTACACACAACTTTGACTAGCAACTCAACTGAGTTGGATTGGCATAGTACATGTTACAGGTTACAAATAACTCATCAAAATATCATACAAATACAATAGAAATACATTTGATACCGCAAATAATACCGTCCTAATTGCCTCTTTACTGACATTTGTATAAAGCCCACAGGATATAAAGGAGTTACGTGATCTATTCGTTCTAGTAATATTATACATGGAATGACTTTCTTTAGGCAACAGAACATTTTATCTACGTGTGCCGACTTTAATTTTAATAAAATATTTTTGACAAGTGCTGTCCCGTCTTACATTCAACGTATCCAGGTTAACACGTCTGAGTATCTCCGCGTAACCCAATCCAGGAAAAATACACTTTAAAGCCCTTTTTTGTATAACTTCTATTTCGACGGCAATACGCTGCTCACCGGGATGGTTGGTTTCACGGTTTTCGCATACCGCAGTAGTTGTGAGATGTTTTCTTTTATGTTTGCTACACTTACTTCACTCGTTGTTTCGTGAGTTCCTCTGTCGATGACAATTTCGTCGATTGTTTCCGTATTAGCCGCGTCATCGATCATTTGTTCGATATCGGCGAGAATGGCGCCTGATGTTGGTTCGATCGTTCGAGTTTCACGAACAGCGCCTCGAGGTGGGACGTCTTCTCGAGTAGACGCTCCACGAATGTCGGTAGCATACGACATGACGCGCTGCACCAAATACCTATAATGTCCTTATCGTCTTCACCGAAACACTCCGGGTGCACCCACGCCTGGCACAGATGACATTGATCCATTTGATGGTTGTCCTTGCCGTTGAGTATGCAGGTCTTCACGCAGTATTTCCAGTTGTCTGCGTGCTTATGTTTCGCAGTTTTCCGGCGAGCTTTTCTTGACTTGTCACTCACCGGGTCACAAATGACGTCTACTGGCGGCAGTACAGGTGATCCGCAACAGTTTTCACCTGAACTATTAGCCACCGGGCAAGAGTCGTTGTCCACGGTTGTTCAGGCGGAACCGGTAAAATTGGTTACAGCTAAGCTGATGTTATTGCTTTTAACTATTGTTCGCTTACCTGGTAGAGTCACCCGTTGGGCGATAAAAGGCCCAAACAACCAGCTAAATATTAAAATACTTAACATCTTTCACATCGGCTCGGCCTAATGAAAGATGTCACGTGAACGTGTATTCGTAAGGTGATCAACACGTATATGATCATAAGAGTCACTATTAAGACCGAGTAAAACTGGCAGAAATACTTAATTGAAAGGAGCACTTCGTTAACACGTCTAGCACTTGCAGTGGGGTGGAGCATGTATCTACATCTATTTATATCAGTCTGTCTCGTCCGCATTTTCTACATCATTTCATATTAGTCTGTTTCGTCCGCGTGTATCTACGTCTATTCATATATGTCAGTCTGGTCCGCGTGTATCTAAGTCTATTCACCAAAGTCAGTCTCGTCCGGGTTTATCTAAGTTTAATCACCAAAGTCAGTCTCGTCCGGGTTTATCTAAGTCTATTCATATCAGTCAGTTTCGTCCGCGTATATCTAAGTCTATGCATATCAGTCAGTCTCAGTCGCGTGTATCCAAGTATATTGATATAACTCTCGTCTCGTCCGAGTGTATCTACGTGTCTTTGTATAAGTCTGTACCGTCCGCGTGTATCTATGTTTATTCATACATGTCCGTCTTATCCACGTGTATCTACATCTATTCATATACGTCAGTATCGTCCTCGTGTATCTACGTATATTCATATTAGTCTGTCTCGTCCTCGTGTATCTACGGTAATTCATATAAGTCAGTCTCGTCCGCGGGTACCTAAGTCTATTCATGAAAATATGTCTTATCTGCGTTTTTCTAAGTCTATTCATATAAGTCAGTCTCGTCCGCGTGTATCTAAGTCTATTTTTAGAAATCAGTCTGAGTCGCGTGTATTTAAGTCTGTTCACACAAGTCAGTCTCTTCCGCATGTATCTAAGTCTATTTATATCGGTCAGTCTCGTCCGCGTGTATCTATGTCCATTCATATAAATATATCTCACACGCCTGTATCTACTGGTATTGACACAAGTCTTGTATCGTCCGCGTTTACCTGTCAATTCATTTAAGTCAGTCTCGTCCGCGTGCATCTTAATCTATTGATATCAGCAGTCTCGTCCGCGTGTATCTAAGTCTATTCACATAAGTCAATCTCGTGCGCGTGTATATAAGTGTGTTCATATAAATCACTCTCTTCCCGTGTGTCTGAGTCCATTCATATAAGTCAGTGTCGTCCGCGTTTATCTAAGTCTATAAACATCAGTCAGTCTCTTCCGCGTGTATCTACGTCTCTTCTTATATCATCCGCGTGTATCCATGTTTATTCATATAAGTCTGACTTTTCCGCGAGTATCTACATCTATTCATACACGTCAGTCTCGTCTGCTTGTATATATGTATATTCATATAACTCTGTCTCGTCCGCATGTATTTAAGTCTATTCATTTCAGTCAGTCTACTCCGCCTTTATTTAAGTCTATTCATACATGTCAGTCGCGTCCGCGTGTATCTAAGTTTGTCTTTCCATATAAATCGGTCTCGTCCGCGTGTATCTATGTTCACTCGTATAAGTCAGTCTTGTCCGCGTGTATCTACGTCTATTCATATATGTCTGTCTTGTCCGCTTGTGTCTCGTATATATAAAATAAGTCTGTCTCGTCCACGTGCATCTACGTCTATTCATAGAAATGTGTCTCTTCCGCATGTATCTACGTCTCTACGTATTATAAATCTGTGTCGTCCGCATGTATTTACCCGGGTATGTCTATTTATAGGTCAGTCTCTTCCGCGTGTATCTACGTGTATTCTTATTAGACTGTATCGTCCGCATATATCTACGTCTTTTCATATTAAAATGTCTCGTCCGCTTGTATCTCCATCTATCCATATAACTCTACCTCGTCCGCGTGTATCTACGCCTATTCATACCAATCTGACTCATATACGTGTATCCACGTCTATTCAAAAAATCTGGCTCATCCGCAAACATTTACGTCAATTCATATCACTTACTCTCAATCCGCGTATAACTAAGTCTATACTTAGAAGGCAGCTCGGCCGCGTGTATCTAAGTCCTTCATCTACGTCTGTCTCGTCCGCGCGTATCTCAGTCTATTCATATACAAGTCAGTCTCGTCCTCGTGTATTTATGTCTACATATATAACACAGTCTCGTCTGCGTGTATCTACGTCTATTCATTTGAGTCTGTCTGGTCCGAGTGTATTGCTGTCTATTCATATAAATTAGTCTCGTCCGCGTGTATCTACGTCTATTCATATAAGTCTGTCTCGTCCGCGCGTATTTCAGTCTATTCATGTCAGACTCGTCCGCGTGTATCTACATAGATTTATATCAGTCTGCATCGTCCGTGTGTATCTACCTCTATTCACATAAGTATGTCTCTTCCGCGTATATCTCAGTCTATTCATATAAGTCAGTCTCCTCCGCGCGTGTCTCAGACAATTCATATAAGTCATTCTCATCCGCGTGTAATAATTACACACAACTTTGACTAGCAACTCAACTGAGTTGGATTGGCATATTACAATAGGTTACAAATAACTCATCAAAATATCATACAAATGCAATAGAAATACATTTGATACCGCAAATAATACCGTCCTAATTGCCTCTTTACTGACATTTGCATAAAGCCCACGGTATAGAGGAGTTACGTAATCTATTCGTTCTAGTAATATTATACATGGAATGTCTTTCTTTAGGCAACAGAACATTTTATCTACGTGTGCCGACTTTAATTTTAACAAAATATTTTTGACAAGTGCTGTCCCGTCTTACATTCAACGTATCCAGGTTAACACGTCTGAGTATCTCCGCGTAACCCAATCCAGGAAAAATACACTTTAAAGCCCTTTTTTGTATAACTTCTATTTCGACGGCAATACGCTGCTCACCGGGATGGTTGGTTTCACGGTTTTCGCATACCGCAGTAGTTGTGAGATGTTTTCTTTTATGTTTGCTACACTTACTTCACTCGTTGTTTCGTGAGTTCCTCAGTCGTTGACAATTTCGTCGATTGTTTCCGTATTAGCCGCGTCATCGATCATTTGTTCGATATCGGCGAGAATGGCGCCTGATGTTGGTTCGATCGTTCGAGTTTGCCGAATAGCGCCTCGAGGTGGGACGTCTTCTCGAGTAGACGCTCCACGAATGTCGGTAGCATACGACATGACGCGCTGCACCAAATGCCTGTAATGTCCTTATCGTCTTCACCGAAACACTCCGGGTGTACCCACGCATGGCACAGATGACATTGATCCATTTGATGGTTGTCCTTGCCGTTGAGTATGCAGGTCTTCACGCAGTATTTCCAGTTGTCTGCGTGCTTATGTTTCGCAGCTTTCCGGCGAGCTTTTCTTGACTTGTCACTCACCGGGTCACAAATGACGTCTACTGGCGGCAGTACAGGTGATCCGCAACAGTTTTCACCTGAACTGTTAGCCACCGGGCAAGAGTCGTTGTCCACGGTTGTTCAGGCGGAACCGGTAAAATTGGTTACAGCTAAGCTGATGTTATTGCTTTTAACTAGTGTTCACTTACCTGGTAGTCACCCGTTGGGCGATAAAAGGCCCAAACAACCAGCTAAATATTAAAATACTTAAAATCTTTCACATCGGCTCGGCCTAATGAAAGATGTCACGTGAACGTGTATTCGTAAGGTGATCAACACGTATATGATCATAAGAGTCACTATTAAGACCGACTAAAACTGGCAGAAATACTTAATTGAAACTAGCACTTCGTTAACACGTCTAGCACTTGCAGTGGGGTGGAGCATGTATCTACATCTATTTATATCAGTCTGTCTCGTCCGCATTTTCTACATCATTTCATATTAGTCTGTTTCGTCCGCGTGTATCTACGTCTATTCATATATGTCAGTCTGGTCCGCGTGTATCTAAGTCTATTCACCAAAGTCAGTCTCGTCCGGGTTTATCTAAGTTTAATCACCAAAGTCAGTCTCGTCCGGGTTTATCTAAGTCTATTCATATCAGTCAGTTTCGTCCGCGTATATCTAAGTCTATGCATATCAGTCAGTCTCAGTCGCGTGTATCCAAGTATATTGATATAACTCTCGTCTCGTCCGAGTGTATCTACGTGTCTTTGTATAAGTCTGTACCGTCCGCGTGTATCTATGTTTATTCATACATGTCCGTCTTATCCACGTGTATCTACATCTATTCATATACGTCAGTATCGTCCTCGTGTATCTACGTATATTCATATTAGTCTGTCTCGTCCTCGTGTATCTACGGTAATTCATATAAGTCAGTCTCGTCCGCGGGTACCTAAGTCTATTCATGAAAATATGTCTTATCTGCGTTTTTCTAAGTCTATTCATATAAGTCAGTCTCGTCCGCGTGTATCTAAGTCTATTTTTAGAAATCAGTCTCAGTCGCGTGTATTTAAGTCTGTTCACACAAGTCAGTCTCTTCCGCATGTATCTAAGTCTATTTATATCGGTCTGTCTCGTCCGCGTGTATCTACGTCCATTCATATAAATATATCTCACACGCCTGTATCTACTTGTATTGACACAAGTCTTGTATCGTCCGCGTTTACCTGTCAATTCATTTAAGTCAGTCTCGTCCGCGTGTATCTTAATCTATTGATATCAGCAGTCTCGTCCGCGTGTATCTAAGTCTATTCACATAAGTCAATCTCGTGCGCGTGTGTTCATATAAATCACTCTCTTCCCGTGTGTCTGAGTCCATTCATATAAGTCAGTGTCGTCCGCGTTTATCTAAGTCTATAAACATCAGTCAGTCTCTTCCGCGTGTATCTACGTCTCTTCTTATATCATGCGCGTGTATCCATGTTTATTCATATAAGTCTGACTTTTCCGCGAGTATCTACGTCTATTCATACACGTCAGTCTCGTCTGCTTGTATATATGTATATTCATATAACTCTGTCTCGTCCGCATGTATTTAAGTCTATTCATTTCAGTCAGTCTACTCCGCCTTTATTTAAGTCTATTCATACATGTCAGTCGCGTCCGCGTGTATCTAAGTTTGTCTTTCCATATAAATCTGTCTCGTCCGCGTGTATCTATGTTCACTCGTATAAGTCAGTCTTGTCCGCGTGTATCTACGCCTATTCATATATGTCTGTCTTGTCCGCTTGTGTCTCGTATATATAAAATAAGTCTGTCTCGTCCACGTGCATCTACGTCTATTCATAGTAGTGTGTCTCTTCCGCATGTATCTACGTCTCTACGTATAAATCTGTGTCGTCCGCATGTATTTACCCGGGTATGTCTATTTATAGGTCAGTCTCTTCCGCGTGTATCTACGTGTATTCTTATTAGTCTGTATCGTCCGCATGTATCTACGTCTTTTCATATTAAAATGTCTCGTCCGCTTGTATCTCCATCTATCCATATAACTCTACCTCGTCCGCGTGTATCTACGCCTATTCATACCAATCTGACTCCTATACGTGTATCCACGTCTATTCAAAAAATCTGGCTCGTCCGCAAACATCTACGTCAATTCATATCACTTACTCTCAATCCGCGTATAACTAAGTCTATACTTAGAAGGCAGCCCGGCCGCGTGTATCTAAGTCCTTCATCTACGTCTGTCTCGTCCGCGCGTATCTCAGTCTATTCATATACAAGTCAGTCTCGTCCTCGTGTATCTATGTCTACATATATAACAGTCTCGTCTGCGTGTATCTACGTCTATTCATTTGAGTCTGTCTGGTCCGAGTGTATTGCTGTCTATTCATATAAATTAGTCTCGTCCGCGTGTATCTACGTCTATTCATATAAGTCTGTCTCGTCCGCGCGTATTTCAGTCTATTCATGTCAGACTCGTTCGCGTGTATCTACATAGATTTATATCAGTCTGCATCGTCCGTGGGTATCTACCTCTATTAACATAAGTATGTCTCTTCCGCGTATATCTCAGTCTATTCATATAAGTCAGTCTCCTCCGCGCGTGTCTCAGACAATTCGTATAAGTCATTCTCATCCGCGTGTAATAATTACACACAACTATGACTAGCAACTCAACTGAGTTGGATTGGCATATTACAATAGGTTACAAATAACTCATCAAAATATCATACAAATACAATAGAAATACATTTGATACCTTCGGCGGGAAACTTGGTGGATGCAGATGTTTGAATTTGGTGGTGTATAAAAGTTGAAAAACAAGCGGAAGTATTGATTGATAAGTATTATTTTTGTGCTAAGGTTATTCATAAGGGTGTACTAGACATATATTGAGTGGCAGTTTTGGTTAAATTTAGTTAGTAAACAGTATTTTTGAACAAATTAGTATACGTGGGTGATAATAGGGTAATCTAGCCTTCGACAAATTGTAAACAAGACTGAGCAAAATCTGTTTATTTGATATCGTATATAAGAGACAAAGCAATAAGCGTAACAACTATATGTGTAAGGTAACACTCTGAATAGGTATCATTGTTATTAAAAATAAACAAGCTTTTTAGTAGGAATCCTTAGTTTGTGCAGACTATTATTTATAGTGGGTGAAATAGGGTAATCTAGCTTTCAACAAGATTGTAAACAAAATTTAGCAAATCTGATAAATTGATATGATATATAACAGATAAAGTGGTAAGCAAAACAGCTGCATACATAGGATAATTCTTTGATTCGGCGCCATTGTTATTAAAAATAAGCAAGTGTTTTAGCAGGAAGCCCTAGTCTGTTTATATAGGTAGTGTCCAAAGTATCCGCTAGGGAACGGTACCAGTACAGAATAAAATTATTGTTCATGGTAGCATAGGTAGTAAGTTGTTTATAACACGTAGTGTGCTGCAGTTGCTGTACACAATAAACAAACAGTCTTTCTAAAGACTAAGTTGGTATAAACTAAGTTGATTTGATCAATCGTATTATGGCACCTTCCAAGCGGCAAGTGAAGGCAAGGAGGCACTTGCTGTGTGATCACTGCCACAGCTTGGTGGATTTTGCCTTATCGGGGTGCGGAAAGTCTTGGTCAGAGACAACGGAGGAAGGGTTTACTTTCCAATGTTTAGGGTGTTGGAAAGTGGACTGTCTGACGGCAGAGCTAGCTAAGCTAACGGATCTTGTGAAGGGGATGGAGAGAGGAGGGAGGATGATAGCAAGGAAAACAAATGGAGAAAGAACAACAGAAAACATGCCATGCATGAAGGAGACAGTGGAGAAAGTGACAGTAGAGAAGGAGGGGGGGACAAGGGGACAGGAGATGATAGAAGTAGATACGACAGGAGGAAAGACGAAGGGAAGAAAGGAACTGAGAGTAGATATGACCAAACGGAAGTCAATAACAAGGAAGATGTCCGGAAGAAAAGAGACAGGAAAGAAAGGACCAACAGAGAAAGCGGCAGGGGGGAAAGTCAGCAACCAGGGAGATGCAAAACGGAGGAGCTACTCTGAAGCAGTGATCGAGGGTGCATTGAGAACAGAAAGGGTTTTTATGGGCGACTCAATTTTGCGAAAGACGGACAAGACGTTAAACAAAGGAGAAGATGTTGTTGTTTGTCTTCCGGGCGCTCGGATTGAGCATGTGACAGATAGGGTAGAGAACGTGTTGGGGCATGGCCAGGGAGGATCTATATTAGTACATGTAGGGACGAACAATGCAGACAGGGAGGGGACAACTAGAATAGTGCAAAGATACAGACAGTTGGTAGGGAAACTGAAGAAGACAAGAGTTGAACAGATCATTCTCTCAGGAATCTTGCCAGTAATCGGAGGAAGGGGAGCAACCTATAGAAACTGTAAGAGGATGGCAATCAATGCTCTGGTGGAGCAGATGTGTGAAGGAGAAGGAGTTGGATTTGTAGATTTGTGGGGATACTTTGTTGGGAAGGAAGATATGTACGTGAGAGATGGCCTCCATCTAAGCGGAAAGGGCGCAGCAGTGTTCTCCGAGAACCTGCTTCAATCTATGGACAGAGGAACAGGTTGCAACTAGTTTCGCAGGGGGGATACACAGAGAAGCCAAATACTAGAGGCATAGCTAAAGACAGCAAAAAGAAATCAGCAAAAAACAGCCTGGAAAGCCCTACGAAATTTGGTTATAAATGTGTTTGTTTAAATGCAAGGAGCATAGTAAACAAAAAAAATGAACTAAACATTATGGTAGAAGATATTGACCCTCACATAATAGGTATAACTGAATCTTGGGCCACCCCCGATATATCAGATGCCGAATTAGGAATGACAGGATATGTAATGTTTAGGAAAGATAGATTAGGAAGAAGGGGAGGCGGAGTTATTTTATATATTAAAGAATCCATCCAGGCTTACGAAATAAAATTAGAAAAAGAAGCAGAATGTGAAGCTGTCTGGTGTAACATAGTTACAGGAAACTCAACATTAACTGTTGGGTTAGTTTATCGTAGTCCAAACATAAGCATAGAAGAGAATGAAAAAATGCACAACGCTATAAAAGAAGTGAGTAAACGGGACTGTATTATTATGGGGGATTTTAACCATGGGCATATAAAGTGGACATCTCTACAGAGTCCTGGGAGAGAGGATCAAGAGTTTTTAAATTTAGTACAAGATAGTTTCCTTTTTCAACATGTGTTAGAACCAACCAGGGACAAGAACGTGTTGGACATAGTTTTGAGCTCACAGAAGGAATTTGTTGATAATGTCAATATATGTGAGCCACTGGGATGTAGTGATCATAACCAGATACATTTTATCATCAAAGTAAAAGGAGAACGGAACAGAAAAATACGGTACAGGAAAAATTTTCACAAAGGAAGATATAAGGACATGAGGGAATATTTAGCGAAGATAGACTGGAATAACACACTGAAGAATAAGACAGCAACAGAATGCTGGAATATCTTAAAGAGGGAAATTGACTGCGTCGTTGACAAATTTGTCCCCTTGAAAAAACAGGGGAAAAGGTCAAAGAAGAAACACTTATCGAAGGAAGCCATTAGAAAAATCAAGTACAAGCAAATGATGTGGAAGACATATAGACATACTGGAAGGGACGAAGACTATGCCATTTATAAAGAAGCACTTAATCAAGCTACAGCTGAAATTAGAAATTCGAAGAGAAGCTATGAACAAAAAATAGCTTTCAACATAAAACATGACAGCAAGAGTTTTTATGCGTATGTTCGAAGTAAACAGAAAGTTCAAGATAAGGTCGGGCCACTAGAAGGTAGTGATGGAAACATAATAACGGAGGGATTCTTAATGGCAGAAAACCTAAATGAATACTTTAGTTCGGTGTTTACCAGGGAAGATATTAGTACATTACCAGTACTAGAGACTAAGTTCGAAGGGAGAGAGTGTGACTATTTAGGACAACTAACTGTAACCCCAAAAATGGTAGCTATGAAAATAAGAGATATGAAGGATAATAAATCACCAGGAGTGGATGGGATTCCTCCCAAATTACTACTGGAAATTGTAGAACAAATTAGCATACCACTTGCAACAGTGTTCAATTTGGCATTAGAGGAAGGAGTGGTTCCGGTAGAATGGAAAGAAGCAAACATCATACCATTATTTAAAAAAGGATCAAGAAGCAAGTCAGAGAACTATAGACCAGTGAGTTTAACATCGGTGATTTGTAAACTATTAGAAAGACTAATTAAAGATCACTTGGTTGATTTTCTTGTTAAAAATAAATTGATAAACACATCTCAACATGGGTTTTTAAAAGCGAGGTCATGCTTAACAAATATGTTATGTTTTTTGGAAGATGTCACAAAGTGGGTAGATGAGGGATCACCAGTAGATATAATCTACTTAGATTTTAAAAAAGCCTTTGACAAAGTGCCACACCAAAGATTACTACTTAAACTAAAGGCCCATGGCATAGGAAATAGTATGATTAACTGGATAGAAAAATGGCTTATTGATAGAAGACAAAGAGTAGTAGTTGATGGGGAGGTTTCAAATTGGAAATCTGTTTTGAGTGGAGTACCGCAAGGATCAGTATTGGGACCTATTTTATTCTTAATATATATCAATGATTTGGATGATGACATAACAAGCAAGGTGTTGAAGTTTGCGGACGACACAAAAGTGTTTAGGAAAATAAAAAGTGATGCAGATAGACAGCATTTACAAGATGATCTAAATAAGTTGATAGAATGGTCTGAGAAATGGCAAATGCTGTTTAACTTTGGAAAGTGTAAGTGCCTCCACACAGGACATGGGAATGAAAATGCACAATATACAATGGGTGGTACTGTACTAAATACTACTGTAAAGGAAAAGGACTTAGGTTTAACCATTAGTGCTGACATGAAGGTATCAGAACAGTGTGGAATTGCAGCAGCGAAGGCAAACCAAATTCTTGGATTAATTAGGCGAAATATAGTATACAAAGAAAAAGAACTAATAATACCGCTTTATAAAACAATAGTTAGGCCTCATTTAGAATATTGTATACAAGCATGGAGGCCATATCGCAAGAAGGATATTGATATGCTAGAAAGAGTACAAAGGAGAGCAACAAAAATGATACCAAAACTCAGGAATATTAGTTATGAAATGCGTCTAAAAGAATGTGGTCTAACAACACTAGAAACCAGAAGATTGAGAGGAGATCAGATTGAGGTTTTTAAAATATTGAATGGGTATGAAAATATTGACAGAAATATTTTTTTCACGGTCAAGGAAGAGAGAAGGACTAGAGGACATGGAGTTGCATTAGCAAAGAAGCAGTGTAGACTAGATATTAGAAAATTTTCATTTTCCCAAAGAATAGTAAACGAATGGAACAAATTATCAGCTGATTGTGTAGGTGCTAGAAGTGTTAATATGTTTAAAAATAAAATTGACATATACCTAAGACGGGCAGGGTATACTTAGATAGATAGGTTGGACTCTCGATAAGCCAAACGGCTTCCTTGTCCACCTGCCATCTAGAGTTGATTCTCTAGGTGGCAATCTTGTTAAATCTTGTTAAATACCGCAAATAATACCGTCCTAATTGCCTCTTTACTGACATTTGTATAAAGCCCACGGTATAAAGGAGTTACGTAATCTATTCGTTCTAGTAATATTATACATGGAATGTCTTTCTTTAGGCAACAGAACATTTTATCTACGTGTGCCGACTTTAATTTTAACAAAATATTTTTGACAAGTGCTGTCCCGTCTTACATTCAACGTATCCAGGTTAACACGTCTGAGTATCTCCGCGTAACCCAATCCAGGAAAAATACACTTTAAAGCCCTTTTTTGTATAACTTCTATTTCGACGGCAATACGCTGCTCATCGGGATGGTTGGTTTCACGGTTTTCGCATACCGCAGTAGTTGTGAGATGTTTTCTTTTATGTTTGCTACACTTACTTCACTCGTTGTTTCGTGAGTTCCTCTGTCGATGACAATTTCGTCGATTGTTTCCGTATTAGCCGCGTCATCGATCATTTGTTCGATATCGGCGAGAATGGCGCCTGATGTTGGTTCGATCGTTCGAGTTTCACGAACAGCGCCTCGAGGTGGGACGTCTTCTCGAGTAGACGCTCCACGAATGTCGGTAGCATACGACATGACGCGCTGCACCAAATGCCTATAATGTCCTTATCGTCTTCACCGAAACACTCCGGGTGTACCCACGCATGGCACAGATGACATTGATCCATTTGATGGTTGTCCTTGCCGTTGAGTATGCAGGTCTTCACGCAGTATTTCCAGTTGTCTGCGTGCTTATGTTTCGCAGCTTTCCGGCGAGCTTTTCTTGACTTGTCACTCACCGGGTCACAAATGACGTCTACTGGCAGCAGTACAGGTGATCCGCAACAGTTTTCACCTGAACTGTTAGCCACCGGGCAAGAGTCGTTGTCCACGGTTGTTCAGGCGGAACCGGTAAAATTGGTTACAGCTAAGCTGATGTTATTGCTTTTAACTAGTGTTCGCTTACCTGGTAGAGTCACCCGTTGGACGATAAAAGGCCCAAACAACCAGCTAAATATTAAAATACTTAAAATCTTTCACATCGGCTCGGCCTAATGAAAGATGTCACGTGAACGTGTATTCGTAAGGTGATCAACACGTATATGATCATAAGAGTCACTATTAAGACCGACTAAAACTGGCAGAAATACTTAATTGAAACTAGCACTTCGTTAACACGTCTAGCACTTGCAGTGGGGTGGAGCATGTATCTACATCTATTTATATGAGTCTGTCTCGTCCGCATTTTCTACATCTATTCATAATTCAGTTTCGTCCGCGTGTATCTCAGTGTGTTGATATTAGTTTGTATCGACCGCGTGTATTTACGTCTATTAATATCAATCTGTCTCATCCGCATGTTTCTAACTCTTTTCTTATAAGTCTGACTCGTCCGCCTGTTTCTTCGTCAATTCATATAAGTCAGACTCGTCCGCGAGTATCTAGATCTATTCAGATCAGCAGTCTCGTTCGCGTGTAACTAAATCTATTCATATCAGTCAGACTCGTCCGCGTTAATCTATGTCTATTCATATCAGACAGTTTCGTCCGCGTATATCTACATCTATTCATATTAGTCTGTTTCGTCCGCGTGTATCTACGTCTATTCATATATGTCAGTCTGGTCCGCGTGTATCTAAGTCTATTCACCAAAGTCAGTCTCGTCCGGGTTTATCTAAGTTTAATCACCAAAGTCAGTCTCGTCCGGGTTTATCTAAGTCTATTCATATAAGTCAGTTTCGTCCGCGTATATCTAAGTCTATGCATATCAGTCAGTCTCAGTCGCGTGTATCCAAGTATATTGATATAACTCTCGTCTCGTCCGAGTGTATCTACGTGTCTTTGTATAAGTCTGTACCGTCCGCGTGTATCTATGTTTATTCATACATGTCCGTCTTATCCACGTGTATCTACATCTATTCATATACGTCAGTATCGTCCTCCTGTATCTACGTATATTCATATTAGTCTGTCTCGTCCTCGTGTATCTACGGTAATTCATATAAGTCAGTCTCGTCCGCGGGTACCTAAGTCTATTCATGAAAATACGTCTTATCTGCGTTTTTCTAAGTCTATTCATATAAGTCAGTCTCGTCCGCGTGTATCTAAGTCTATTTTTAGAAATCAGTCTCAGTCGCGTGTATTTAAGTCTGTTCACACAAGT
This sequence comes from Oasisia sp. SBJ-2009, assembly GCA_964017155.1. Lineage (NCBI taxonomy): Eukaryota > Metazoa > Annelida > Polychaeta > Sabellida > Siboglinidae > Oasisia > Oasisia sp. SBJ-2009. The sequence goes on along the minus strand of OZ024857.1, from coordinate 33,403,885 downwards.
CAGTCTCTTCCGCATGTATCTAAGTCTATTTATATCGGTCAGTCTCGTCCGCGTGTATCTACGTCCATTCATATAAATATATCTCACACGCCTGTATCTACTGGTATTGACACAAGTCTTGTATCGTCCGCGTTTACCTGTCAATTCATTTAAGTCAGTCTCGTCCGCGTGCATCTTAATCTATTGATATCAGCAGTCTCGTCCGCGTGTATCTAAGTCTATTCACATAAGTCAATCTCGTGCGCGTGTATATAAGTGTGTTCATATAAATCACTCTCTTCCCGTGTGTCTGAGTCCATTCATATAAGTCAGTGTCGTCCGCGTTTATCTAAGTCTATAAACATCAGTCAGTCTCTTCCGCGTGTATCTACGTCTCTTCTTATATCATCCGCGTGTATCCATGTTTATTCATATAAGTCTGACTTTTCCGCGAGTATCTACATCTATTCATACACGTCAGTCTCGTCTGCTTGTATATATGTATATTCATATAACTCTGTCTCGTCCGCATGTATTTAAGTCTATTCATTTCAGTCAGTCTACTCCGCCTTTATTTAAGTCTATTCATACATGTCAGTCGCGTCCGCGTGTATCTAAGTTTGTCTTTCCATATAAATCTGTCTCGTCACTCGTATAAGTCAGTCTTGTCCGCGTGTATCTACGTCTATTCATATATGTCTGTCTTGTCCGCTTGTGTCTCGTATATATAAAATAAGTCTGTCTCGTCCACGTGCATCTACGTCTATTCATAGAAGTGTGTCTCTTCCGCATGTATCTACGTCTCTACGTATTATAAATCTGTGTCGTCCGCATGTATTTACCCGGGTATGTCTATTTATAGGTCAGTCTCTTCCGCGTGTATCTACGTGTATTCTTATTAGTCTGTATCGTCCGCATGTATCTACGTCTTTTCATATTAAAATGTCTCGTCCGCTTGTATCTCCATCTATCCATATAACTCTACCTCGTCCGCGTGTATCTACGCCTATTCATACCAATCTGACTCCTATACGTGTATCCACGTCTATTCAAAAAATCTGGCTCGTCCGCAAACATCTACGTCAATTCATATCACTTACTCTCAATCCGCGAATAACTAAGTCTATACTTAGAAGGCAGCTCGGCCGCGTGTATCTAAGTCCTTCATCTACGTCTGTCTCGTCCGCGCGTATCTCAGTCTATTCATATACAAGTCAGTCTCGTCCTCGTGTATCTATGTCTACATATATAACACAGTCTCGTCTGCGTGTATCTACGTCTATTCACTTGAGTCTGTCTGGTCCGAGTGTATTGCTGTCTATTCATATAAATTAGTCTCGTCCGCGTGTATCTACGTCTATTCATATAAGTCTGTCTCGTCCGCGCGTATTTCAGTCTATTCATGTCAGACTCGTCCGCGTGTATCTACATAGATTTATATCAGTCTGCATCGTCCGTGTGTATCTACCTCTATTCACATAAGTATGTCTCTTCCGCGTATATCTCAGTCTATTCATATAAGTCAGTCTCCTCCGCGCGTGTCTCAGACAATTCATATAAGTCATTCTCATCCGCGTGTAATAATTACACACAACTTTGACTAGCAACTCAACTGAGTTGGATTGGCATATTACAATAGGTTACAAATAACTCATCAAAATATCATACAAATACAATAGAAATACATTTGATACCGCAAATAATACCGTCCTAATTGCCTCTTTACTGACATTTGCATAAAGCCCACGGTATAAAGGAGTTACGTAATCTATTCGTTCTAGTAATATTATACATGGAATGTCTTTCTTTAGGCAACATAACATTTTATCTACGTGTGCCGACTTTAATTTTAACAAAATATTTTTGACAAGTGCTGTCCCGTCTTACATTCAACGTATCCAGGTTAACACGTCTGAGTATCTCCGCGTAACCCAATCCAGGAAAAATACACTTTAAAGCCCTTTTTTGTATAACTTCTATTTCGACGGCAATACGCTGCTCACCGGGATGGTTGGTTTCACGGTTTTCGCATACCGCAATAGTTGTGAGATGTTTTCTTTTATGTTTGCTACACTTACTTCACTCGTTGTTTCGTGAGTTCCTCAGTCGATGACAATTTCGTCGATTGTTTCCGTATTAGCCGCGTCATCGATCATTTGTTCGATATCGGCGAGAATGGCGCCTGATGTTGGTTCGATCGTTCGAGTTTGCCGAACAGCGCCTCGAGGTGGGACGTCTTCTCGAGTAGACGCTCCACGAATGTCGGTAGCATACGACATGACGCGCTGCACCAAATGCCTATAATGTCCTTATCGTCTTCACCGAAACACTCCGGGTGCACCCACGCCTGGCACAGATGACATTGATCCATTTGATGGTTGTCCTTGCCGTTGAGTATGCAGGTCTTCACGCAGTATTTCCAGTTGTCTGCGTGCTTATGTTTCGCAGTTTTCCGGCGAGCTTTTCTTGACTTGTCACTCACCGGGTCACAAATGACGTCTACTGGCGGCAGTACAGGTGATCCGCAACAGTTTTCACCTGAACTGTTAGCCACCGGGCAAGAGTCGTTGTCCACGGTTGTTCAGGCGGAACCGGTAAAATTGGTTACAGCTAAGCTGATGTTATTGCTATTAACTAGTGTTCGCTTACCTGGTAGAGTCACCCGTTGGGCGATAAAAGGCCCAAACAACCAGCTAAATATTAAAATACTTAAAATCTTTCACATCGGCTCGGCCTAATGAAAGATGTCACGTGAACGTGTATTCGTAAGGTGATCAACACGTATATGATCATAAGAGTCACTATTAAGACCGACTAAAACTGGCAGAAATACTTAATTGAAACTAGCACTTCGTTAACACGTCTAGCACTTGCAGTGGGGTGGAGCATGTATCTACATCTATTTATATGAGTCTGTCTCGTCCGCATTTTCTACATCTATTCATAATTCAGTTTCGTCCGCGTGTATCTCAGTGTGTTGATATTAGTTTGTATCGACCGCGTGTATTTACGTCTATTAATATCAATATGTCTCATCCGCATGTTTCTAACTCTTTTCTTATCAGTCTGACTCGTCCGCCTGTTTCTACGTCAATTCATATAAGTCAGACTCGTCCGCGAGTATCTAGATCTATTCAGATCAGCAGTCTCGTTCGCGTGTAACTAAATCTATTCATATCAGTCAGACTCGTCCGCGTTAATCTATGTCTATTCATATCAGACAGTTTCGTCCGCGTATATCTACATCTATTCATATTAGTCTGTTTCGTCCGCGTGTATCTACGTCTATTCATATATGTCAGTCTGGTCCGCGTGTATCTAAGTCTATTCACCAAAGTCAGTCTCGTCCGGGTTTATCTAAGTTTAATCACCAAAGTCAGTCTCGTCCGGGTTTATCTAAGTCTATTCATATAAGTCAGTTTCGTCCGCGTATATCTAAGTCTATGCATATCAGTCAGTCTCAGTCGCGTGTATCCAAGTATATTGATATAACTCTCGTCTCGTCCGAGTGTATCTACGTGTCTTTGTATAAGTCTGTACCGTCCGCGTGTATCTATGTTTATTCATACATGTCCGTCTTATCCACGTGTATCTACATATATTCATATATGTCAGTATCGGCCTCGTGTATCTACATATATTCATATTAGTCTGTCTCGTCCTCGTGTATCTACGGTAATTCATATAAGTCAGTCTCGTCCGCGGGTACCTAAGTCTATTCATGAAAATATGTCTTATCTGCGTTTTTCTAAGTCTATTCATATAAGTCAGTCTCGTCCGCGTGTATCTAAGTCTATTTTTAGAAATCAGTCTCAGTCGCGTGTATTTAAGTCTGTTCACACAAGTCAGTCTCTTCCGCATGTATCTAAGTCTATTTATATCGGTCAGTCTCGTCCGCGTGTATCTATGTCCATTCATATAAATATATCTCACACGCCTGTATCTACTGGTATTGACACAAGTCTTGTATCGTCCGCGTTTACCTGTCAATTCATTTAAGTCAGTCTCGTCCGCGTGCATCTTAATCTATTGATATCAGCAGTCTCGTCCGCGTGTATCTAAGTCTATTCACATAAGTCAATCTCGTGCGCGTGTATATAAGTGTGTTCATATAAATCACTCTCTTCCCGTGTGTCTGAGTCCATTCATATAAGTCAGTGTCGTCCGCGTTTATCTAAGTCTATAAACATCAGTCAGTCTCTTCCGCGTGTATCTACGTCTCTTCTTATATCATCCGCGTGTATCCATGTTTATTCATATAAGTCTGACTTTTCCGCGAGTATCTACATCTATTCATACACGTCAGTCTCGTCTGCTTGTATATATGTATATTCATATAACTCTGTCTCGTCCGCATGTATTTAAGTCTATTCATTTCAGTCAGTCTACTCCGCCTTTATTTAAGTCTATTCATACATGTCAGTCGCGTCCGCGTGTATCTAAGTTTGTCTTTCCATATAAATCTGTCTCGTCACTCGTATAAGTCAGTCTTGTCCGCGTGTATCTACGTCTATTCATATATGTCTGTCTTGTCCGCTTGTGTCTCGTATATATAAAATAAGTCTGTCTCGTCCACGTGCATCTACGTCTATTCATAGAAGTGTGTCTCTTCCGCATGTATCTACGTCTCTACGTATTATAAATCTGTGTCGTCCGCATGTATTTACCCGGGTATGTCTATTTATAGGTCAGTCTCTTCCGCGTGTATCTACGTGTATTCTTATTAGTCTGTATCGTCCGCATGTATCTACGTCTTTTCATATTAAAATGTCTCGTCCGCTTGTATCTCCATCTATCCATATAACTCTACCTCGTCCGCGTGTATCTACGCCTATTCATACCAATCTGACTCCTATACGTGTATCCACGTCTATTCAAAAAATCTGGCTCGTCCGCAAACATCTACGTCAATTCATATCACTTACTCTCAATCCGCGAATAACTAAGTCTATACTTAGAAGGCAGCTCGGCCGCGTGTATCTAAGTCCTTCATCTACGTCTGTCTCGTCCGCGCGTATCTCAGTCTATTCATATACAAGTCAGTCTCGTCCTCGTGTATCTATGTCTACATATATAACACAGTCTCGTCTGCGTGTATCTACGTCTATTCACTTGAGTCTGTCTGGTCCGAGTGTATTGCTGTCTATTCATATAAATTAGTCTCGTCCGCGTGTATCTACGTCTATTCATATAAGTCTGTCTCGTCCGCGCGTATTTCAGTCTATTCATGTCAGACTCGTCCGCGTGTATCTACATAGATTTATATCAGTCTGCATCGTCCGTGTGTATCTACCTCTATTCACATAAGTATGTCTCTTCCGCGTATATCTCAGTCTATTCATATAAGTCAGTCTCCTCCGCGCGTGTCTCAGACAATTCATATAAGTCATTCTCATCCGCGTGTAATAATTACACACAACTTTGACTAGCAACTCAACTGAGTTGGATTGGCATATTACAATAGGTTACAAATAACTCATCAAAATATCATACAAATACAATAGAAATACATTTGATACCGCAAATAATACCGTCCTAATTGCCTCTTTACTGACATTTGCATAAAGCCCACGGTATAAAGGAGTTACGTAATCTATTCGTTCTAGTAATATTATACATGGAATGTCTTTCTTTAGGCAACATAACATTTTATCTACGTGTGCCGACTTTAATTTTAACAAAATATTTTTGACAAGTGCTGTCCCGTCTTACATTCAACGTATCCAGGTTAACACGTCTGAGTATCTCCGCGTAACCCAATCCAGGAAAAATACACTTTAAAGCCCTTTTTTGTATAACTTCTATTTCGACGGCAATACGCTGCTCACCGGGATGGTTGGTTTCACGGTTTTCGCATACCGCAATAGTTGTGAGATGTTTTCTTTTATGTTTGCTACACTTACTTCACTCGTTGTTTCGTGAGTTCCTCAGTCGATGACAATTTCGTCGATTGTTTCCGTATTAGCCGCGTCATCGATCATTTGTTCGATATCGGCGAGAATGGCGCCTGATGTTGGTTCGATCGTTCGAGTTTGCCGAACAGCGCCTCGAGGTGGGACGTCTTCTCGAGTAGACGCTCCACGAATGTCGGTAGCATACGACATGACGCGCTGCACCAAATGCCTATAATGTCCTTATCGTCTTCACCGAAACACTCCGGGTGCACCCACGCCTGGCACAGATGACATTGATCCATTTGATGGTTGTCCTTGCCGTTGAGTATGCAGGTCTTCACGCAGTATTTCCAGTTGTCTGCGTGCTTATGTTTCGCAGTTTTCCGGCGAGCTTTTCTTGACTTGTCACTCACCGGGTCACAAATGACGTCTACTGGCGGCAGTACAGGTGATCCGCAACAGTTTTCACCTGAACTGTTAGCCACCGGGCAAGAGTCGTTGTCCACGGTTGTTCAGGCGGAACCGGTAAAATTGGTTACAGCTAAGCTGATGTTATTGCTATTAACTAGTGTTCGCTTACCTGGTAGAGTCACCCGTTGGGCGATAAAAGGCCCAAACAACCAGCTAAATATTAAAATACTTAAAATCTTTCACATCGGCTCGGCCTAATGAAAGATGTCACGTGAACGTGTATTCGTAAGGTGATCAACACGTATATGATCATAAGAGTCACTATTAAGACCGACTAAAACTGGCAGAAATACTTAATTGAAACTAGCACTTCGTTAACACGTCTAGCACTTGCAGTGGGGTGGAGCATGTATCTACATCTATTTATATGAGTCTGTCTCGTCCGCATTTTCTACATCTATTCATAATTCAGTTTCGTCCGCGTGTATCTCAGTGTGTTGATATTAGTTTGTATCGACCGCGTGTATTTACGTCTATTAATATCAATATGTCTCATCCGCATGTTTCTAACTCTTTTCTTATCAGTCTGACTCGTCCGCCTGTTTCTACGTCAATTCATATAAGTCAGACTCGTCCGCGAGTATCTAGATCTATTCAGATCAGCAGTCTCGTTCGCGTGTAACTAAATCTATTCATATCAGTCAGACTCGTCCGCGTTAATCTATGTCTATTCATATCAGACAGTTTCGTCCGCGTATATCTACATCTATTCATATTAGTCTGTTTCGTCCGCGTGTATCTACGTCTATTCATATATGTCAGTCTGGTCCGCGTGTATCTAAGTCTATTCACCAAAGTCAGTCTCGTCCGGGTTTATCTAAGTTTAATCACCAAAGTCAGTCTCGTCCGGGTTTATCTAAGTCTATTCATATCAGTCAGTTTCGTCCGCGTATATCTAAGTCTATGCATATCAGTCAGTCTCAGTCGCGTGTATCCAAGTATATTGATATAACTCTCGTCTCGTCCGAGTGTATCTACGTGTCTTTGTATAAGTCTGTACTGTCCGCGTGTATCTATGTTTATTCATACATGTCCGTCTTATCCACGTGTATCTACATCTATTCATATACGTCAGTATCGTCCTCGTGTATCTACGTATATTCATATTAGTCTGTCTCGTCCTCGTGTAATAATTACACACAACTTTGACTAGCAACTCAACTGAGTTGGATTGGCATATTACAATAGGTTACAAATAACTCATCAAAATATCATACAAATACAATAGAAATACATTTGATACCGCAAATAATACCGTCCTAATTGCCTCTTTACTGACATTTGTATAAAGCCCACGGTATAAAGGAGTTACGTAATCTATTCGTTCTAGTAATATTATACATGGAATGTCTTTCTTTAGGCAACAGAACATTTTATCTACGTGTGCCGACTTTAATTTTAACAAAATATGTTTGACAAGTGCTGTCCCGTCTTACATTCAACGTATCCAGGTTAACACGTCTGAGTATCTCCGCGTAACCCAATCCAGGAAAAATACATTTTAAAGCCCTTTTTTATATAACTTCTATTTCGACGGCAATTCGCTGCACACCGTGATGGTTGGTTTCACGGTTTTCGCATTCCGCAGTAGTTGTGAGATGTTTTCTTTTATGTTTGCTACACTTACTTCACTCGTTGTTTCGTGAGTTCCTCTGTCGATGACAATTTCGTCGATTGTTTCCGTATTAGCCGCGTCATCGATCATTTGTTCGATATCGGCGAGAATGGCGCATGATGTTGGTTCGATCGTTCGAGTTTGCCGAACAGCGCCTCGAGGTGGGACGTCTTCTCGAGTAGACGCTCCACGAATGTCGGTAGCATACGACATGACGCGCTGCACCAAATGCCTATAATGTCCCTATCGTCTTCACCGAAACACTCCGGGTGTACCCACGCCTGGCACAGATGACATTGATCCATTTGATGGTTGTCCTTGCCGTTGAGTATGCAGGTCTTCACGCAGTATTTCCAGTTGTCTGCGTGCTTATGTTTCGCAGTTTTCCGGCGAGCTTTTCTTGACTTGTCACTCACCGGGTCACAAATGACGTCTACTGGCGGCAGTACAGGTGATCCGCAACAGTTTTCACCTGAACTGTTAGCCACCGGGCAAGAGTCGTTGTCCACGGTTGTTCAGGCGGAACCGGTAAAATTGGTTACAGCTAAGCTGATGTTATTGCTTTTAACTATTGTTCGCTTACCTGGTAGAGTCACCCGTTGGGCGATAAAAGGCCCAAACAACCAGCTAAATATTAAAATACTTAACATCTTTCACATCGGCTCGGCCTAATGAAAGATGTCACGTGAACATGTATTCGTAAGGTGATCAACACGTATATGATCATAAGAGTCACTATTAAGACCGAGTAAAACTGGCAGAAATACTTAATTGAAACGAGCACTTCGTTAACACGTCTAGCACTTGCAGTGGGGTGGAGCATGTATCTACATCTATTTATATCAGTCTGTCTCGTCCGCATTTTCTACATCTATTCATAATTCAGTTTCGTCCGCGTGTATCTCAGTGTGTTGATATTAGTTTGTATCGACCGCGTGTATTTACGTCTATTAATATCAATCTGTCTCATCCGCGTGTATCTACATCTATTCATATAATCTGCCTCGTCCGCATGTTTCTAACTCTTTTCTTATAAGTCTGACTCGTCCGCCTGTTTCTACGTCAATTCATATAAGTCAGACTCGTCCGCGAGTATCTAGATCTATTCAGATCAGCAGTCTCGTTCGCGTGTAACTAAATCTATTCATTTCAGTCAGACTCGTCCGCGTTAATCTATGTCTATTCATATCAGACAGTTTCGTCCGCGTATATCTACATCTATTCATATTAGTCTGTTTCGTCCGCGTGTATCTACGTCTATTCATATATGTCAGTCTGGTCCGCGTGTATCTAAGTCTATTCACCAAAGTCAGTCTCGTCCGGGTTTATCTAAGTTTAATCACCAAAGTCAGTCTCGTCCGGGTTTATCTAAGTCTATTCATATAAGTCAGTTTCGTCCGCGTATATCTAAGTCTATGCATATCAGTCAGTCTCAGTCGCGTGTATCCAAGTATATTGATATAACTCTCGTCTCGTCCGAGTGTATCTACGTGTCTTTGTATAAGTCTGTACCGTCCGCGTGTATCTATGTTTATTCATACATGTCCGTCTTATCCACGTGTATCTACATATATTCATATATGTCAGTATCGGCCTCGTGTATCTACATATATTCATATTAGTCTGTCTCGTCCTCGTGTATCTACGGTAATTCATATAAGTCAGTCTCGTCCGCGGGTACCTAAGTCTATTCATGAAAATATGTCTTATCTGCGTTTTTCTAAGTCTATTCATATAAGTCAGTCTCGTCCGCGTGTATCTAAGTCTATTTTTAGAAATCAGTCTCAGTCGCGTGTATTTAAGTCTGTTCACACAAGTCAGTCTCTTCCGCATGTATCTAAGTCTATTTATATCGGTCAGTCTCGTCCGCGTGTATCTATGTCCATTCATATAAATATATCTCACACGCCTGTATCTACTGGTATTGACACAAGTCTTGTATCGTCCGCGTTTACCTGTCAATTCATTTAAGTCAGTCTCGTCCGCGTGCATCTTAATCTATTGATATCAGCAGTCTCGTCCGCGTGTATCTAAGTCTATTCACATAAGTCAATCTCGTGCGCGTGTATATAAGTGTGTTCATATAAATCACTCTCTTCCCGTGTGTCTGAGTCCATTCATATAAGTCAGTGTCGTCCGCGTTTATCTAAGTCTATAAACATCAGTCAGTCTCTTCCGCGTGTATCTACGTCTCTTCTTATATCATCCGCGTGTATCCATGTTTATTCATATAAGTCTGACTTTTCCGCGAGTATCTACATCTATTCATACACGTCAGTCTCGTCTGCTTGTATATATGTATATTCATATAACTCTGTCTCGTCCGCATGTATTTAAGTCTATTCATTTCAGTCAGTCTACTCCGCCTTTATTTAAGTCTATTCATACATGTCAGTCGCGTCCGCGTGTATCTAAGTTTGTCTTTCCATATAAATCGGTCTCGTCCGCGTGTATCTATGTTCACTCGTATAAGTCAGTCTTGTCCGCGTGTATCTACGTCTATTCATATATGTCTGTCTTGTCCGCTTGTGTCTCGTATATATAAAATAAGTCTGTCTCGTCCACGTGCATCTACGTCTATTCATAGAAATGTGTCTCTTCCGCATTTATCTACGTCTCTACGTATTATAAATCTGTGTCGTCCGCATGTATTTACCCGGGTATGTCTATTTATAGGTCAGTCTCTTCCGCGTGTATCTACGTGTATTCTTATTAGACTGTATCGTCCGCATATATCTACGTCTTTTCATATTAAAATGTCTCGTCCGCTTGTATCTCCATCTATCCATATAACTCTACCTCGTCCGCGTGTATCTACGCCTATTCATACCAATCTGACTCATATACGTGTATCCACGTCTATTCAAAAAATCTGGCTCATCCGCAAACATTTACGTCAATTCATATCACTTACTCTCAATCCGCGTATAACTAAGTCTATACTTAGAAGGCAGCCCGGCCGCGTGTATCTAAGTCCTTCATCTACGTCTGTCTCGTCCGCGCGTATCTCAGTCTATTCATATACAAGTCAGTCTCGTCCTCGTGTATTTATGTCTACATATATAACACAGTCTCGTCTGCGTGTATCTACGTCTATTCATTTGAGTCTGTCTGGTCCGAGTGTATTGCTGTCTATTCATATAAATTAGTCTCGTCCGCGTGTATCTACGTCTATTCATATAAGTCTGTCTCGTCCGCGCGTATTTCAGTCTATTCATGTCAGACTCGTCCGCGTGTATCTACATAGATTTATATCAGTCTGCATCGTCCGTGTGTATCTACCTCTATTCACATAAGTATGTCTCTTCCGCGTATATCTCAGTCTATTCATATAAGTCAGTCTCCTCCGCGCGTGTCTCAGACAATTCATATAAGTCATTCTCATCCGCGTGTAATAATTACACACAACTTTGACTAGCAACTCAACTGAGTTGGATTGGCATATTACAATAGGTTACAAATAACTCATCAAAATATCATACAAATGCAATAGAAATACATTTGATACCGCAAATAATACCGTCCTAATTGCCTCTTTACTGACATTTGCATAAAGCCCACGGTATAAAGGAGTTACGTAATCTATTCGTTCTAGTAATATTATACATGGAATGTCTTTCTTTAGGCAACAGAACATTTTATCTACGTGTGCCGACTTTAATTTTAACAAAATATTTTTGACAAGTGCTGTCCCGTCTTACATTCAACGTATCCAGGTTAACACGTCTGAGTATCTCCGCGTAACCCAATCCAGGAAAAATACACTTTAAAGCCCTTTTTTGTATAACTTCTATTTCGACGGCAATACGCTGCTCACCGGGATGGTTGGTTTCACGGTTTTCGCATACCGCAGTAGTTGTGAGATGTTTTCTTTTATGTTTGCTACACTTACTTCACTCGTTGTTTCGTGAGTTCCTCAGTCGTTGACAATTTCGTCGATTGTTTCCGTATTAGCCGCGTCATCGATCATTTGTTCGATATCGGCGAGAATGGCGCCTGATGTTGGTTCGATCGTTCGAGTTTGCCGAATAGCGCCTCGAGGTGGGACGTCTTCTCGAGTAGACGCTCCACGAATGTCGGTAGCATACGACATGACGCGCTGCACCAAATGCCTATAATGTCCTTATCGTCTTCACCGAAACACTCCGGGTGTACCCACGCATGGCACAGATGACATTGATCCATTTGATGGTTGTCCTTGCCGTTGAGTATGCAGGTCTTCACGCAGTATTTCCAGTTGTCTGCGTGCTTATGTTTCGCAGCTTTCCGGCGAGCTTTTCTTGACTTGTCACTCACCGGGTCACAAATGACGTCTACTGGCGGCAGTACAGGTGATCCGCAACAGTTTTCACCTGAACTGTTAGCCACCGGGCAAGAGTCGTTGTCCACGGTTGTTCAGGCGGAACCGGTAAAATTGGTTACAGCTAAGCTGATGTTATTGCTTTTAACTAGTGTTCGCTTACCTGGTAGTCACCCGTTGGGCGATAAAAGGCCCAAACAACCAGCTAAATATTAAAATACTTAAAATCTTTCACATCGGCTCGGCCTAATGAAAGATGTCACGTGAACGTGTATTCGTAAGGTGATCAACACGTATATGATCATAAGAGTCACTATTAAGACCGACTAAAACTGGCAGAAATACTTAATTGAAACTAGCACTTCGTTAACACGTCTAGCACTTGCAGTGGGGTGGAGCATGTATCTACATCTATTTATATGAGTCTGTCTCGTCCGCATTTTCTACGTCAATTCATATAAGTCAGACTCGTCCGCGAGTATCTAGATCTAATCAGATCAGCAGTCTTGTTCGCGTGTAACTAAATCTATTCATATCAGTCAGACTCGTCCGCGTTAATCTATGTCTATTCATATCAGACAGTTTCGTCCGCGTATATCTACATCTATTCATATTAGTCTGTTCCGTCCGCGTGTATCTACGTCTATTCATATATGTCAGTCTGGTCCGCGTGTATCTAAGTCTATTCACCAAAGTCAGTCTCGTCCGGGTTTATCTAAGTTTAATCACCAAAGTCAGTCTCGTCCGGGTTTATCTAAGTCTATTCATATAAGTCAGTTTCGTCCGCGTATATCTAAGTCTATGCATATCAGTCAGTCTCAGTCGTGTGTATCCAAGTATATTGATATAACTCTCGTCTCGTCCGAGTGTATCTACGTGTCTTTGTATAAGTCTGTACCGTCCGCGTGTATCTATGTTTATTCATACATGTCCGTCTTATCCACGTGTATATCTATTCATATACGTCAGTATCGTCCTCGTGTATCTACGTATATTCATATTAGTCTGTCTCGTCCTCGTGTATCTACGGTAATTCATATAAGTCAGTCTCGTCCGCGGGCACCTAAGTCTATTCATGAAAATATGTCTTATCTGCGTTTTTCTAAGTCTATTCATATAAGTCAGTCTCGTCCGCGTGTATCTAAGTCTATTTTTAGAAATCAGTCTCAGTCGCGTGTATTTAAGTCTGTTCACACAAGTCAGTCTCTTCCGCATGTATCTAAGTCTATTTATATCGGTCAGTCTCGTCCGCGTGTATCTACGTCCATTCGTATAAATATATCTCACACGCCTGTATCTACTGGTATTGACACAAGTCTTGTATCGTCCGCGTTTACCTGTCAATTCATTTAAGTCAGTCTCGTCCGCGTGTATCTTAATCTATTGATATCAGCAGTCTCGTCCGCGTGTATCTAAGTCTATTCACATAAGTCAATCTCGTGCGCGTGTATATAAGTGTGTTCATATAAATCACTCTCTTCCCGTGTGTCTGAGTCCATTCATATAAGTCAGTGTCGTCCGCGTTTAACTAAGTCTATAAACATCAGTCAGTCTCTTCCGCGTGTATCTACGTCTCTTCTTATATCATCCGCGTGTATCCATGTTTATTCATATAAGTCTGACTTTTCCGCGAATATCTACGTCTATTCATACACGTCAGTCTCGTCAGTTTGTACATATGTATATTCATATAACTCTGTCTCGTCCGCATGTATTTAAGTCTATTCATTTCAGTCAGTCTACTCCGCCTTTATTTAAGTCTATTCATACATGTCAGTCGCGTCCGCGTGTATCTAAGTTTGTCTTTCCATATCAATCTGTCTCGTCCGCGTGAATCTATGTTCACTCGTATAAGTCAGTCTTGTCCGCGTGTATCTACGTCTATTCATATATGTCTGTCTTGTCCGCTTGTGTCTCGTATATATAAAATAAGTCTGTCTCGTCCACGTGCATCTACGTCTATTCATAGAAGTGTGTCTCTTCCGCATGTATCTACGTCTCTACGTATAAATCTGTGTCGTCCGCATGTATTTACCCGGGTATGTCTATTTATAGGTCAGTCTCTTCCGCGTGTATCTACGTGTATTCTTATTAGTCTGTATCGTCCGCATGTATCTACGTCTTTTCATATTAAAATGTCTCGTCCGCTTGTATCTCCATCTATTCATATAACTCTACCTCGTCCGCATGTATCTACGCCTATTCATACCAATCTGACTCCTATACGTGTATCCACGTCTATTAAAAAAATCTGGCTCGTCCGCAAACATCTACGTCAATTCATATCACTTACTCTCAATCCGCGTGTAACTAAGTCTATACTTAGAAGGCAGCTCGGCCGCGTGTATCTAAGTCCTTCATCTACGTCTGTCTCGTCCGCGCGTATCTCAGTCTATTCATATACAAGTCAGTCTCGTCCTCGTGTATCTATGTCTACATATATAACACAGTCTCGTCTGCGTGTATCTACGTCTATTCATTTGAGTCTGTCTGGTCCGAGTGTATTGCTGTCTATTCATATAAATTAGTCTCGTCCGCGTGTATCTACGTCTATTCATATAAGTCTGTCTCGTCCGCGCGTATTTCAGTCTATTCATGTCAGACTCGTCCGCGTGTATCTACATAGATTTATATCAGTCTGCATCGTCCGTGTGTATCTACCTCTATTCACATAAGTATGTCTCTTCCGCGTATATCTCAGTCTATTCATATAAGTCAGTCTCCTACGCGCGTGTCTCAGACAATTCATATAAGTCATTCTCATCCGCGTGTAATAATTACACACAACTTTGACTAGCAACTCAACTGAGTTGGATTGGCATATTACAATAGGTTACAAATAACTCATCAAAATATCATACAAATACAATAGAAATACATTTGATACCGCAAATAATACCGTCCTAATTGCCTCTTTACTGACATTTGTATAAAGCCCACGGTATAAAGGAGTTACGTAATCTATTCGTTCTAGTAATATTATACATGGAATGTCTTTCTTTAGGCAACAGAACATTTTATCTACGTGTGCCGACTTTAATTTTAACAAAATATGTTTGACAAGTGCTGTCCCGTCTTACATTCAACGTATCCAGGTTAACACGTCTGAGTATCTCCGCGTAACCCAATCCAGGAAAAATACATTTTAAAGCCCTTTTTTTTATATAACTTCTATTTCGACGGCAATTCGCTGCACACCGTGATGGTTGGTTTCACGGTTTTCGCATTCCGCAGTAGTTGTGAGATGTTTTCTTTTATGTTTGCTACACTTACTTCACTCGTTGTTTCGTGAGTTCCTCTGTCGATGACAATTTCGTCGATTGTTTCCGTATTAGCCGCGTCATCGATCATTTGTTCGATATCGGCGAGAATGGCGCATGATGTTGGTTCGATCGTTCGAGTTTGCCGAACAGCGCCTCGAGGTGGGACGTCTTCTCGAGTAGACGCTCCACGAATGTCGGTAGCATACGACATGACGCGCTGCACCAAATGCCTATAATGTCCTTATCGTCTTCACCGAAACACTCCGGGTGTACCCACGCCTGGCACAGATGACATTGATCCATTTGATGGTTGTCCTTGCCGTTGAGTATGCAGGTCTTCACGCAGTATTTCCAGTTGTCTGCGTGCTTATGTTTCGCAGTTTTCCGGCGAGCTTTTCTTGACTTGTCACTCACCGGGTCACAAATGACGTCTACTGGCGGCAGTACAGGTGATCCGCAACAGTTTTCACCTGAACTGTTAGCCACCGGGCAAGAGTCGTTGTCCACGGTTGTTCAGGCGGAACCGGTAAAATTGGTTACAGCTAAGCTGATGTTATTGCTTTTAACTATTGTTCGCTTACCTGGTAGAGTCACCCGTTGGGCGATAAAAGGCCCAAACAACCAGCTAAATATTAAAATACTTAACATCTTTCACATCGGCTCGGCCTAATGAAAGATGTCACGTGAACGTGTATTCGTAAGGTGATCAACACGTATATGATCATAAGAGTCACTATTAAGACCGAGTAAAACTGGCAGAAATACTTAATTGAAACGAGCACTTCGTTAACACGTCTAGCACTTGCAGTGGGGTGGAGCATGTATCTACATCTATTTATATCAGTCTGTCTCGTCCGCATTTTCTACATCTATTCATAATTCAGTTTCGTCCGCGTGTATCTCAGTGTGTTGATATTAGTTTGTATCGACCGCGTGTATTTACGTCTATTAATATCAATCTGTCTCATCCGCGTGTATCTACATCTATTCATATAATCTGCCTCGTCCGCATGTTTCTAACTCTTTTCTTATAAGTCTGACTCGTCCGCCTGTTTCTACGTCAATTCATATAAGTCAGACTCGTCCGCGAGTATCTAGATCTATTCAGATCAGCAGTCTCGTTCGCGTGTAACTAAATCTATTCATTTCAGTCAGACTCGTCCGCGTTAATCTATGTCTATTCATATCAGACAGTTTCGTCCGCGTATATCTACATCTATTCATATTAGTCTGTTTCGTCCGCGTGTATCTACGTCTATTCATATATGTCAGTCTGGTCCGCGTGTATCTAAGTCTATTCACCAAAGTCAGTCTCGTCCGGGTTTATCTAAGTTTAATCACCAAAGTCAGTCTCGTCCGGGTTTATCTAAGTCTATTCATATAAGTCAGTTTCGTCCGCGTATATCTAAGTCTATGCATATCAGTCAGTCTCAGTCGCGTGTATCCAAGTATATTGATATAACTCTCGTCTCGTCCGAGTGTATCTACGTGTCTTTGTATAAGTCTGTACCGTCCGCGTGTATCTATGTTTATTCATACATGTCCGTCTTATCCACGTGTATCTACATATATTCATATATGTCAGTATCGGCCTCGTGTATCTACATATATTCATATTAGTCTGTCTCGTCCTCGTGTATCTACGGTAATTCATATAAGTCAGTCTCGTCCGCGGGTACCTAAGTCTATTCATGAAAATATGTCTTATCTGCGTTTTTCTAAGTCTATTCATATAAGTCAGTCTCGTCCGCGTGTATCTAAGTCTATTTTTAGAAATCAGTCTCAGTCGCGTGTATTTAAGTCTGTTCACACAAGTCAGTCTCTTCCGCATGTATCTAAGTCTATTTATATCGGTCAGTCTCGTCCGCGTGTATCTATGTCCATTCATATAAATATATCTCACACGCCTGTATCTACTGGTATTGACACAAGTCTTGTATCGTCCGCGTTTACCTGTCAATTCATTTAAGTCAGTCTCGTCCGCGTGCATCTTAATCTATTGATATCAGCAGTCTCGTCCGCGTGTATCTAAGTCTATTCACATAAGTCAATCTCGTGCGCGTGTATATAAGTGTGTTCATATAAATCACTCTCTTCCCGTGTGTCTGAGTCCATTCATATAAGTCAGTGTCGTCCGCGTTTATCTAAGTCTATAAACATCAGTCAGTCTCTTCCGCGTGTATCTACGTCTCTTCTTATATCATCCGCGTGTATCCATGTTTATTCATATAAGTCTGACTTTTCCGCGAGTATCTACATCTATTCATACACGTCAGTCTCGTCTGCTTGTATATATGTATATTCATATAACTCTGTCTCGTCCGCATGTATTTAAGTCTATTCATTTCAGTCAGTCTACTCCGCCTTTATTTAAGTCTATTCATACATGTCAGTCGCGTCCGCGTGTATCTAAGTTTGTCTTTCCATATAAATCGGTCTCGTCCGCGTGTATCTATGTTCACTCGTATAAGTCAGTCTTGTCCGCGTGTATCTACGTCTATTCATATATGTCTGTCTTGTCCGCTTGTGTCTCGTATATATAAAATAAGTCTGTCTCGTCCACGTGCATCTACGTCTATTCATAGAAATGTGTCTCTTCCGCATTTATCTACGTCTCTACGTATTATAAATCTGTGTCGTCCGCATGTATTTACCCGGGTATGTCTATTTATAGGTCAGTCTCTTCCGCGTGTATCTACGTGTATTCTTATTAGACTGTATCGTCCGCATATATCTACGTCTTTTCATATTAAAATGTCTCGTCCGCTTGTATCTCCATCTATCCATATAACTCTACCTCGTCCGCGTGTATCTACGCCTATTCATACCAATCTGACTCATATACGTGTATCCACGTCTATTCAAAAAATCTGGCTCATCCGCAAACATTTACGTCAATTCATATCACTTACTCTCAATCCGCGTATAACTAAGTCTATACTTAGAAGGCAGCCCGGCCGCGTGTATCTAAGTCCTTCATCTACGTCTGTCTCGTCCGCGCGTATCTCAGTCTATTCATATACAAGTCAGTCTCGTCCTCGTGTATTTATGTCTACATATATAACACAGTCTCGTCTGCGTGTATCTACGTCTATTCATTTGAGTCTGTCTGGTCCGAGTGTATTGCTGTCTATTCATATAAATTAGTCTCCTCCGCGTGTATCTACGTCTATTCATATAAGTCTGTCTCGTCCGCGCGTATTTCAGTCTATTCATGTCAGACTCGTCCGCGTGTATCTACATAGATTTATATCAGTCTGCATCGTCCGTGTGTATCTACCTCTATTCACATAAGTATGTCTCTTCCGCGTATATCTCAGTCTATTCATATAAGTCAGTCTCCTCCGCGCGTGTCTCAGACAATTCATATAAGTCATTCTCATCCGCGTGTAATAATTACACACAACTTTGACTAGCAACTCAACTGAGTTGGATTGGCATATTACAATAGGTTACAAATAACTCATCAAAATATCATACAAATGCAATAGAAATACATTTGATACCGCAAATAATACCGTCCTAATTGCCTCTTTACTGACATTTGCATAAAGCCCACGGTATAAAGGAGTTACGTAATCTATTCGTTCTAGTAATATTATACATGGAATGTCTTTCTTTAGGCAACAGAACATTTTATCTACGTGTGCCGACTTTAATTTTAACAAAATATTTTTGACAAGTGCTGTCCCGTCTTACATTCAACGTATCCAGGTTAACACGTCTGAGTATCTCCGCGTAACCCAATCCAGGAAAAATACACTTTAAAGCCCTTTTTTGTATAACTTCTATTTCGACGGCAATACGCTGCTCACCGGGATGGTTGGTTTCACGGTTTTCGCATACCGCAGTAGTTGTGAGATGTTTTCTTTTATGTTTGCTACACTTACTTCACTCGTTGTTTCGTGAGTTCCTCAGTCGTTGACAATTTCGTCGATTGTTTCCGTATTAGCCGCGTCATCGATCATTTGTTCGATATCGGCGAGAATGGCGCCTGATGTTGGTTCGATCGTTCGAGTTTGCCGAATAGCGCCTCGAGGTGGGACGTCTTCTCGAGTAGACGCTCCACGAATGTCGGTAGCATACGACATGACGCGCTGCACCAAATGCCTATAATGTCCTTATCGTCTTCACCGAAACACTCCGGGTGTACCCACGCATGGCACAGATGACATTGATCCATTTGATGGTTGTCCTTGCCGTTGAGTATGCAGGTCTTCACGCAGTATTTCCAGTTGTCTGCGTGCTTATGTTTCGCAGCTTTCCGGCGAGCTTTTCTTGACTTGTCACTCACCGGGTCACAAATGACGTCTACTGGCGGCAGTACAGGTGATCCGCAACAGTTTTCACCTGAACTGTTAGCCACCGGGCAAGAGTCGTTGTCCACGGTTGTTCAGGCGGAACCGGTAAAATTGGTTACAGCTAAGCTGATGTTATTGCTTTTAACTAGTGTTCGCTTACCTGGTAGTCACCCGTTGGGCGATAAAAGGCCCAAACAACCAGCTAAATATTAAAATACTTAAAATCTTTCACATCGGCTCGGCCTAATGAAAGATGTCACGTGAACGTGTATTCGTAAGGTGATCAACACGTATATGATCATAAGAGTCACTATTAAGACCGACTAAAACTGGCAGAAATACTTAATTGAAACTAGCACTTCGTTAACACGTCTAGCACTTGCAGTGGGGTGGAGCATGTATCTACATCTATTTATATGAGTCTGTCTCGTCCGCATTTTCTACGTCAATTCATATAAGTCAGACTCGTCCGCGAGTATCTAGATCTAATCAGATCAGCAGTCTTGTTCGCGTGTAACTAAATCTATTCATATCAGTCAGACTCGTCCGCGTTAATCTATGTCTATTCATATCAGACAGTTTCGTCCGCGTATATCTACATCTATTCATATTAGTCTGTTCCGTCCGCGTGTATCTACGTCTATTCATATATGTCAGTCTGGTCCGCGTGTATCTAAGTCTATTCACCAAAGTCAGTCTCGTCCGGGTTTATCTAAGTTTAATCACCAAAGTCAGTCTCGTCCGGGTTTATCTAAGTCTATTCATATAAGTCAGTTTCGTCCGCGTATATCTAAGTCTATGCATATCAGTCAGTCTCAGTCGTGTGTATCCAAGTATATTGATATAACTCTCGTCTCGTCCGAGTGTATCTACGTGTCTTTGTATAAGTCTGTACCGTCCGCGTGTATCTATGTTTATTCATACATGTCCGTCTTATCCACGTGTATATCTATTCATATACGTCAGTATCGTCCTCGTGTATCTACGTATATTCATATTAGTCTGTCTCGTCCTCGTGTATCTACGGTAATTCATATAAGTCAGTCTCGTCCGCGGGCACCTAAGTCTATTCATGAAAATATGTCTTATCTGCGTTTTTCTAAGTCTATTCATATAAGTCAGTCTCGTCCGCGTGTATCTAAGTCTATTTTTAGAAATCAGTCTCAGTCGCGTGTATTTAAGTCTGTTCACACAAGTCAGTCTCTTCCGCATGTATCTAAGTCTATTTATATCGGTCAGTCTCGTCCGCGTGTATCTACGTCCATTCGTATAAATATATCTCACACGCCTGTATCTACTGGTATTGACACAAGTCTTGTATCGTCCGCGTTTACCTGTCAATTCATTTAAGTCAGTCTCGTCCGCGTGTATCTTAATCTATTGATATCAGCAGTCTCGTCCGCGTGTATCTAAGTCTATTCACATAAGTCAATCTCGTGCGCGTGTATATAAGTGTGTTCATATAAATCACTCTCTTCCCGTGTGTCTGAGTCCATTCATATAAGTCAGTGTCGTCCGCGTTTAACTAAGTCTATAAACATCAGTCAGTCTCTTCCGCGTGTATCTACGTCTCTTCTTATATCATCCGCGTGTATCCATGTTTATTCATATAAGTCTGACTTTTCCGCGAATATCTACGTCTATTCATACACGTCAGTCTCGTCAGTTTGTACATATGTATATTCATATAACTCTGTCTCGTCCGCATGTATTTAAGTCTATTCATTTCAGTCAGTCTACTCCGCCTTTATTTAAGTCTATTCATACATGTCAGTCGCGTCCGCGTGTATCTAAGTTTGTCTTTCCATATCAATCTGTCTCGTCCGCGTGAATCTATGTTCACTCGTATAAGTCAGTCTTGTCCGCGTGTATCTACGTCTATTCATATATGTCTGTCTTGTCCGCTTGTGTCTCGTATATATAAAATAAGTCTGTCTCGTCCACGTGCATCTACGTCTATTCATAGAAGTGTGTCTCTTCCGCATGTATCTACGTCTCTACGTATAAATCTGTGTCGTCCGCATGTATTTACCCGGGTATGTCTATTTATAGGTCAGTCTCTTCCGCGTGTATCTACGTGTATTCTTATTAGTCTGTATCGTCCGCATGTATCTACGTCTTTTCATATTAAAATGTCTCGTCCGCTTGTATCTCCATCTATTCATATAACTCTACCTCGTCCGCATGTATCTACGCCTATTCATACCAATCTGACTCCTATACGTGTATCCACGTCTATTAAAAAAATCTGGCTCGTCCGCAAACATCTACGTCAATTCATATCACTTACTCTCAATCCGCGTGTAACTAAGTCTATACTTAGAAGGCAGCTCGGCCGCGTGTATCTAAGTCCTTCATCTACGTCTGTCTCGTCCGCGCGTATCTCAGTCTATTCATATACAAGTCAGTCTCGTCCTCGTGTATCTATGTCTACATATATAACACAGTCTCGTCTGCGTGTATCTACGTCTATTCATTTGAGTCTGTCTGGTCCGAGTGTATTGCTGTCTATTCATATAAATTAGTCTCGTCCGCGTGTATCTACGTCTATTCATATAAGTCTGTCTCGTCCGCGCGTATTTCAGTCTATTCATGTCAGACTCGTCCGCGTGTATCTACATAGATTTATATCAGTCTGCATCGTCCGTGTGTATCTACCTCTATTCACATAAGTATGTCTCTTCCGCGTATATCTCAGTCTATTCATATAAGTCAGTCTCCTACGCGCGTGTCTCAGACAATTCATATAAGTCATTCTCATCCGCGTGTAATAATTACACACAACTTTGACTAGCAACTCAACTGAGTTGGATTGGCATATTACAATAGGTTACAAATAACTCATCAAAATATCATACAAATACAATAGAAATACATTTGATACCGCAAATAATACCGTCCTAATTGCCTCTTTACTGACATTTGTATAAAGCCCACGGTATAAAGGAGTTACGTAATCTATTCGTTCTAGTAATATTATACATGGAATGTCTTTCTTTAGGCAACAGAACATTTTATCTACGTGTGCCGACTTTAATTTTAACAAAATATGTTTGACAAGTGCTGTCCCGTCTTACATTCAACGTATCCAGGTTAACACGTCTGAGTATCTCCGCGTAACCCAATCCAGGAAAAATACATTTTAAAGCCCTTTTTTTTATATAACTTCTATTTCGACGGCAATTCGCTGCACACCGTGATGGTTGGTTTCACGGTTTTCGCATTCCGCAGTAGTTGTGAGATGTTTTCTTTTATGTTTGCTACACTTACTTCACTCGTTGTTTCGTGAGTTCCTCTGTCGATGACAATTTCGTCGATTGTTTCCGTATTAGCCGCGTCATCGATCATTTGTTCGATATCGGCGAGAATGGCGCATGATGTTGGTTCGATCGTTCGAGTTTGCCGAACAGCGCCTCGAGGTGGGACGTCTTCTCGAGTAGACGCTCCACGAATGTCGGTAGCATACGACATGACGCGCTGCACCAAATGCCTATAATGTCCTTATCGTCTTCACCGAAACACTCCGGGTGTACCCACGCCTGGCACAGATGACATTGATCCATTTGATGGTTGTCCTTGCCGTTGAGTATGCAGGTCTTCACGCAGTATTTCCAGTTGTCTGCGTGCTTATGTTTCGCAGTTTTCCGGCGAGCTTTTCTTGACTTGTCACTCACCGGGTCACAAATGACGTCTACTGGCGGCAGTACAGGTGATCCGCAACAGTTTTCACCTGAACTGTTAGCCACCGGGCAAGAGTCGTTGTCCACGGTTGTTCAGGCGGAACCGGTAAAATTGGTTACAGCTAAGCTGATGTTATTGCTTTTAACTATTGTTCGCTTACCTGGTAGAGTCACCCGTTGGGCGATAAAAGGCCCAAACAACCAGCTAAATATTAAAATACTTAACATCTTTCACATCGGCTCGGCCTAATGAAAGA
Source organism: Oasisia sp. SBJ-2009 (assembly GCA_964017155.1). Taxonomy (NCBI): domain Eukaryota; kingdom Metazoa; phylum Annelida; class Polychaeta; order Sabellida; family Siboglinidae; genus Oasisia; species Oasisia sp. SBJ-2009. The sequence continues at coordinate 33,380,125 of OZ024857.1, read as the reverse complement.
TGTCACGTGAACGTGTATTCGTAAGGTGATCAACACGTATATGATCATAAGAGTCACTATTAAGACCGAGTAAAACTGGCAGAAATACTTAATTGAAACGAGCACTTCGTTAACACGTCTAGCACTTGCAGTGGGGTGGAGCATGTATCTACATCTATTTATATCAGTCTGTCTCGTCCGCATTTTCTACATCTATTCATAATTCAGTTTCGTCCGCGTGTATCTCAGTGTGTTGATATTAGTTTGTATCGACCGCGTGTATTTACGTCTATTAATATCAATCTGTCTCATCCGCGTGTATCTACATCTATTCATATAATCTGCCTCGTCCGCATGTTTCTAACTCTTTTCTTATAAGTCTGACTCGTCCGCCTGTTTCTACGTCAATTCATATAAGTCAGACTCGTCCGCGAGTATCTAGATCTATTCAGATCAGCAGTCTCGTTCGCGTGTAACTAAATCTATTCATTTCAGTCAGACTCGTCCGCGTTAATCTATGTCTATTCATATCAGACAGTTTCGTCCGCGTATATCTACATCTATTCATATTAGTCTGTTTCGTCCGCGTGTATCTACGTCTATTCATATATGTCAGTCTGGTCCGCGTGTATCTAAGTCTATTCACCAAAGTCAGTCTCGTCCGGGTTTATCTAAGTTTAATCACCAAAGTCAGTCTCGTCCGGGTTTATCTAAGTCTATTCATCTAAGTCAGTTTCGTCCGCGTATATCTAAGTCTATGCATATCAGTCAGTCTCAGTCGCGTGTATCCAAGTATAGTGATATAACTCTCGTCTCGTCCGAGGGTATCTACGTGTCTTTGTATAAGTCTGTACCGTCCGCGTGTATCTATGTTTATTCATACATGTCCGTCTTATCCACGTGTATCTACATCTATTCATATACGTCAGTATCGTCCTCATGTATCTACGTATATTCATATTGGTCTGTCTCGTCCTCGTGTATCTACGGTAATTCATATAAGTCAGTCTCGTCCGCGGGTACCTAAGTCTATTCATGAAAATATGTCTTATCTGCGTTTTTCTAAGTCTATTCATATAAGTCAGTCTCGTCCGCGTGTATCTAAGTCTATTTTTAGAAATCAGTCTCAGTCGCGTGTATTTAAGTCTGTTCACACAAGTCAGTCTCTTCCGCATGTATCTAAGTCTATTGATATCGGTCAGTCTCGTCCGCGTGTATCTACGTCCATTCATATAAATATATCTCACACGCCTGTATCTACTGGTATTGACACAAGTCTTGTATCGTCCGCGTTTACCTGTCAATTCATTTAAGTCAGTCTCGTCCGCGTGCATCTTAATCTATTGATATCAGCAGTCTCGTCCGCGTGTATCTATGTCTATTCACATAAGTCAATCTCGTGCGCGTGTATATAAGTGTATTCATATAAATCACTCTCTTCCCGTGTGTCTGAGTCCATTCATATAAGTCAGTGTCGTCCGCGTTTATCTAAGTCTATAAACATCAGTCAGTCTCTTCCGCGTGTATCTACGTCTCTTCTTATATCATCCGCGTGTATCCATGTTTATTCATATAAGTCTGACTTTTCCGCGAATATCTACATCTATTCATACACGTCAGTCTCGTCTGCTTGTATTTATGTATATTCATATAACTCTGTCTCGTCCGCATGTAGTTAAGTCTATTCATTTCAGTCAGTCTACTCCGCCTTTATTTAAGTCTATTCATACATGTCAGTCGCGTCCGCGTGTATCTAAGTTTGTCTTTCCATATAAATCGGTCTCGTCCGCGTGTATCTATGTTCACTCGTATAAGTCAGTCTTGTCCGCGTGTATCTACGTCTATTCATATATGTCTGTCTTGTCCGCTTGTGTCTCGTATATATAAAATAAGTCTGTCTCGTCCACGTGCATCTACGTCTATTCATAGAAGTGTGTCTCTTCCGCATGTATCTACGTCTCTACGTATTATAAATCTGTGTCGTCCGCATGTATTTACCCGGGTATGTCTATTTATAGGTCAGTCTCTTCCGCGTGTATCTACGTGTATTCTTATTAGTCTGTATCGTCCGCATGTATCTACGTCTTTTCATATTAAAATGTCTCGTCCGCTTGTATCTCCATCTATCCATATAACTCTACCTCGTCCGCGTGTATCTACGCCTATTCATACCAATCTGACTCCTATACGTGTATCCACGTCTATTCAAAAAATCTGGCTCGTCCGCAAACATCTACGTCAATTCATATCACTTACTCTCAATCCGCGTATAACTAAGTCTATACTTAGAAGGCAGCTCGGCCGCGTGTATCTAAGTCCTTCATCTACGTCTGTCTCGTCCGCGCGTATCTCAGTCTATTCATATACAAGTCAGTCTCGTCCTCGTGTATCTATGTCTACATATATAACACAGTCTCGTCTGCGTGTATCTACGTCTATTCATTTGAGTCTGTCTGGTCCGAGTGTATTGCTGTCTATTCATATAAATTAGTCTCGTCCGCGTGTATCTACGTCTATTCACATAAGTATGTCTCTTCCGCGTATATCTCAGTCTATTCATATAAGTCAGTCTCCTCCGCGCGTGTCTCAGACAATTCATATAAATCATTCTCATCCGCGTGTAATAATTACACACAACTTTGACTAGCAACTCAACTGAGTTGGATTGGCATATTACAATAGGTTACAAATAACTCATCAAAATATCATACAAATACAATAGAAATACATTTGATACCGCAAATAATACCGTCCTAATTGCCTCTTTACTGACATTTGTATAAAGCCCACGGTATAAAGGAGTTACGTAATCTATTCGTTCTAGTAATATTATACATGGAATGTCTTTCTTTAGGCAACAGAACATTTTATCTACGTGTGCCGACTTTAATTTTAACAAAATATGTTTGACAAGTGCTGTCCCGTCTTACATTCAACGTATCCAGGTTAACACGTCTGAGTATCTCCGCGTAACCCAATCCAGGAAGAATACATTTTAAAGCCCTTTTTTATATAACTTCTATTTCGACGGCAATACGCTGCGCACCGTGATGGTTGGTTTCACGGTTTTCGCATTCCGCAGTAGTTGTGAGATGTTTTCTTTTATGTTTGCTACACTTACTTCACTCGTTGTTTCGTGAGTTCCTCTGTCGATGACAATTTCGTCGATTGTTTCCGTATTAGCCGCGTCATCGATCATTTGTTCGATATCGGCGAGAATGGCGCCTGATGTTGGTTCGATCGTTAGAGTTTGCCGAACAGCGCCTCGAGGTGGGACGTCTTCTCGAGTAGACGCTCCACGAATGTCGGTAGCATACGACATGACGCGCTGCACCAAATGCCTATAATGTCCTTATCGTCTTCACCGAAACACTCCGGGTGCACCCACGCCTGGCACAGATGACATTGATCCATTTGATGGTTGTCCTTGCCGTTGAGTATGCAGGTCTTCACGCAGTATTTCCAGTTGTCTGCGTGCTTATGTTTCGCAGTTTTCCGGCGAGCTTTTCTTGACTTGTCACTCACCGGGTCACAAATGACGTCTACTTGTGTGTGTGTGTGTTTGCGAGTGTGTGGGTGGGTGCGTGTGTGGTGCTTGTGTGTATGTATGCATGTGTGGGTGCGTGTGTGGGTGCGTGTGTGGATTCGTGTGTGATGCGTGTGTGTGGGCGCATGTGTGTGTGTGTGTGTGTGTTTGCTTGCGAGTGTGTGGGTGGGTGCGTGTGTGGTGCTTGTGTGTATGTATGCATGTGTGGGCGCGTGTGTGGATTCGTGTGTTGGTGCGTGCTTGGCTGCGTGTTTGTGGGTGCGCGTGTGGAGCATGTGTGTGTATGTGTTCGTGTGTTGTCGCGTGTGTGTGCGTGTGTGAGTGCGTGTGTGTGTGCGTGTGTGAGTGCATGTGTGTGTGTGTGTTTATGTGTGTGTGTCTGTGTGTGTGCGTGCATCTATGTGTGGGTGCGTGTGTGTGGGTGTATTTGTGTGCGTGTGTTTGCTTGTGTTTGTGTGTGTGGTTGCCTGTGTGTGGTTGCGTGTGTGTTGCGTGTCTGTATGTGTGCGTGTGTTCGTGCGTGAGGGTGCGTGTGTGGGTAGGTTTTTGTGTTTGTAT
>OZ024857.1:33216041-33371041 GCA_964017155.1 Oasisia sp. SBJ-2009 | reverse complement strand
GGGTGGGTGCACGTGTGGGTCTGGGAGCGTGTGTATTCCACGTGTGCGTGTGTGGTTTCGTGTGTGGTACCATGTGTGTGCGTGCGTGAGGGTGCGTGTGTGCTGCAAGTGTGTGTGTAAGCGTGCGTTTGTTGGCGCGCATGTTAGCGTGTGTGGGTGAGCGTGTAAGTGCGTGTGTGTGTGCTTGTTCTGGCGCTTGTTTGTCTGTGGGTGGGTGTGTGGGCGGGTGTGTGGGAGCGTGTGAGGATGCGAGTGTGTGTGCATGTGTGTGTGTGTGTTTGTCGGTGCTTGTGTCGGTGCGTGTTTGGATTCGCGTGTTTGTGTGTAGGCGTGTGTGGATGAGTGTGTAAGTGCGTGTGTGTGTGTGGTTGTGCTGGCGCTTGTGTGTCTGTGGGTGCGTGTGTGGGTGGGTGTTTGGGAGCGTGTGAGGATGCGAGTGTGTGTGCATGTGTGTGTGTGTGTTTGTCGGTGCTTGTGTCGGTGCGTGTGTAGATTCGCGTGTTTGTGTGTAGGCGTGTGTGGATGAGTGTGTAAGTGCGTGTGTGTGTGGTTGTGCTGGCGCTTGTGTGTCTGTGGGTGCGTGTGTGGGCGGGTGTTTGGGAGCGTGTGAGGATGCGAGTGTGTGTGCATGTTTGTGTGTGTGCGTGTATCGGTGCATGTTTGGGTGCGTGTGTGTATTCATGTGTGTGTGTGTGTGTGTATGTGTGTGTGTGTGTGCTTGTTTGCGTGTGTGGGTGAGTGAGTGTGTGTGTGCGTGTGTGGATTCGTGTGTCCTTCATGTGTGTGTATGTGTGCGTATGTTGGTGCGTGTGTGTGTGGGTGCGTGTGTGTGCGTGTGGGTGAGTGTATGTGTGTTTGGGCGCATGTGTGTGTGTTGATGCGTCAGTCGAGCATTTGTTTGTATGGGTGCACGTGTGGGTGTGTGTGTGGGTGCGTGTGTTTGGGTGCGTGGGTGTGGGTGCGTGTGTGAGTATGGCTGTGTGCGTGGTGTATGTGTGAGTATATTGGCGCGAATGTGGTGCGTGTGTGGGTGCGTGTGTAGCTGGGTGGATACGTGGGTGTGCTTCTGCTGGCGCGTTGTGCAAGTGTGGGTGCGTGTTTTGGTGCGTGTGTGAGGATGCGTGTGTGGAACATGTGTGTGTGTGCATGTGGGTGCGTGTGAGGGTGCGAGTGTGGGTGCGTGTGTGTGTGGGTGTATGTGTGTATGGGGTGAATGTGTGTGTGCGTGTCTCGGTGCTTGTGTGTGTATGTGTGGATTCGCGTGTGTATATGTTGGTGCATGTGTGTGCGTGTGTGGGTGTGTGTGTGTGGGAGTATGTGTGTGGGTGCATGTGTGTGCGTGTGTCGGTGCGTGTGTGGATGCGTGTGTGTATTCGTGTGTGGTTGCGTGTGTGTGGGTACCTGTGTGTATGTGTGCGTGTGTGAGCGCATGTGTGTATGTGGGCGCGTTTGAGGGATGCAAGTGTTTGTGTGTGTGTGTGTGTGTATGTGTGTGTGTGTGTGCGTGTATATATGTGCTTGTGTTGGCGCGTGTGTGTGTGCGTGTGTGGGTGCGTCTGTGCGGGTTCGTGTGTGTGGGTGCGTGTGAGTGCGTGTGTTGGTGCGTGTGTGGGTGCGTGTGTGGATTCGTGTGTGGTTGCGTGTGTGTCCGTGAGTGTGTGGGCACCTGTCTGTGTGGATGCATGCATGTGTGTGTGTGTGCGTGTGTGTGCGTGTGTGGGTGTGGTGTGGGTGTGTGTGTGGGAGCATGTGGTTGTATGTGAACGTGTGTTGGCGCGTGTGTGTGCTTGTGAGGGTGCGTCTGTGTGTATGTATGTGTGTTTGTTATTCCGTGCATGTGTGTGTATGCGTGCATGTGTTTGCGCGTGTGTTGTTGCGTGTGTTCGCATGTGTGTATGTGCATGTTTGGGTCTGAGACTGAGTGTGGGCGTGTGTTGGCGTGTGTGGGTGCATGTGTGGGTGCGTGTGTGTGGTTCCATGTGTGGGTGCATGCGTACAATCGTGTGCGTGTGTGTGTGGGCGTGTGTGCGTGTGTTGGCGCGTGTGTGTGCGTTTTTGAGTGCGTGTGTGTGCGTGTGTATGGGTGCGTGTGTGTGGATGTATGTGTGTGTGCGTGTATCGGTGCGTGTGTGGGTGCGTGTGTGGATTCGCGTGTGGGTGCGTGGGTGTGTGTGGATGCGTGTGGGTGGGTGCGTGTGTGGTGCATGTGTATGCACGTGTGCGTGTGTTGTCGCGTGTTTGTGCGTGTGTGGGTACGTGTGTGTGCGTGTGTTGGCATGTGTGTGGATGTGTCTCGGTGTGTGGATACGTGTGAGTGGATGTATGTGTGTGTGCGTGTGTTAGTGCGTGTGCGGGAGCTGGTGTGGATTCGGGTGTGGGTGCGGCGGTGTGGCCGCATATGCGTATGCGTGTGTGCGTGTGGGTGGGTGCGTGTGTGGAGCTTGTGTGTGTATGTGTGTGCGCGTGAGTTTGTGGGCGTGTCTCGGTGCGTGTGTGGATTCGTGTATGGGTTCGTGTTTGGGTGCGTGTGTGGGGGTGCGAATGTTGTGCATGTGTGTGTATGTGTGCGTGTGTTGTCGCATATTTGTGCGTGTGTGGGCACGTGTGAGTGTTAGTGCGTTTGTGTGCGTGTGTTGGCGCGTGTGTCGGCGTATGTGGAAGCGTGAGTAGGTGGGTGCGTGTGTGTGATGGTGCGTGCGTGAAAGTGTTTTCGAGTGTGGCGCGTTGGTAGGGGTGCGTGTGTGATGCGTGTGTGTGTATGTGTGCGTGTTTGGGTGCGTGTGTGTGGGTGCGTGTGTCGTTCAGGTGTGTGTATATGTGCGTATTTTGGTGCGCGTGTGTGGGTACGTGTGTGGATGCGTTTGTTTTGGGTTGGTGTGTATGGGTTCGTGTGTATGTGTGGTAGCGCGGGCGTGTGGGTCCGTATGTGGGTGGGCGTGTTGGTGCGTGAGTGGGTACGGGTGTGTGGGTGCGTGTGTGTAGGTGTGTGGGTGCGTGTGTTGGCGCGTGTGGGTGCGTGTGCGTGTGTGGGTGGGGGTTTGTGTGTGTGTGTTGGTGTGTGTGTATCTGTGTCAGAGCGCGCGAATGTGACAGAGAGAGATTGAGCGAGCGAGAGAGAGAAAGTGTGTGCCTGTGTCGGTGGGTGTGTGGGTGGGTGTGTGGGTGGGTGGGTGCGTGTGTGGGTCTGTGTGCGTGTGTTTCTGCGTGTGTGTGTGCTTGTATGGGTGATGGGTGCGTGTGTGGGTGTGGGTGTGGGTGCATGTGTGTGTGTGTTTTTGTGTGTGTGTGTGTGTGTTTGTGTGTGTGTGTTTGTGTGCGCGTGTCGGTGCATGTGTGGGTGCTTGTGTTTGTGTGTGGGGTGCGTGTTTTTGTGAATGTGTGCGTGCGTGTGCGGGTGGGTGTTGGTGGGTGTGTGTGCGTGTGTTGGCGCGAGTGTGTGTGCGTGTGTGGGTGTGTGTAGTTGCGTGTGTGTTGGTGCGTGTGTGAGTGCGTGTGTGCGGTTGCGTGTGTGTGGGTGCATGTGTGTGAGTGCGTGCGTTCGTGCGTGTGTGGGTGCGAGTGTGGATTCGTGAGTGGGTGCGTGAGTATCGGTGGAAGTGTGTGTGTATGTTTGTGTGTGTGTGTGTGTGTGTGTAGCGTGTTTCGTTTTATGTGTGGGTGAGTGTGTGGATTCGTGTGTGTGCGTGTGTCCGTGTGTGGGTGAATGTGTGGGTGGGTTTTTGGATTCAAGTATGGGTGCGTGTGTGTGTGTGCCTGTGTGAATATGTGCATATGGGGGCATGTATCTGTGAGTGCGTGCGTGTGTGTGTGTGTGGGAGGGGGTGTGTGTGGTGCGTGTGTGAGTATGTTCTGGTACGAGTGTGTGTATGTGCGAGCGTGTGTGGGTGTGGGTGTGTATGGATGCGTGTGCGTGTGTGAATTCGTGTGTTTGCGCGTGTGTGTGTGCGTGTGTGGGTGCCTGTGTGTGGGTGGGTGTATGTGTGTGTAGGTGCGCATGTGTCTGCTTGTGTGTTTGTCCGTGTATTGGCGCGTGTGTGTGCGTGCGTAGGTGCGCATGTGTGGGCGCATGTGGGTGCGTGTGTGGGTGGGTGCGTGTATGTGGGTGCGTGCCTGCATTTGCGTGTGTGGCGCATATGTGGGGTTGTGTGTGTGGTGCATGTGTGCGTATGTGTGCGTATGTGGGTGCGTGTGTGTGGGTGTGTATGTTTTTGCGTGTGTTGGCTTGTGTGTGTGTGTGGGGGGGGGGGGTGGGTGCGTGTATGTGTGGGTGCGTGTGCGTGTGTGGGTGGGGGTTTGTGTGTGTGTGTTGGTGTGTGTGTATGTGTGTGAGAGCGCGCGCATGTGACAGAGAGAGATTGAGCGAGCGAGAGAGAGAAAGTGTGTGTCTGTGTCGGTGGGTGTGTGGGTGTGTGTGTGGGTGGGTTGGTGCGTGTGTGGGTCTGGGTGTGTGTGTTTCTGCGTGTGTGTGTGCTTGTATGGGTGATGGGTGCGTGTGTGGGTGTGGGTGCATGTGTGTGTGTGTGTGTGTGTGTGTGTGTGTGTGTGTGTGTGTGTGTGTTTGTGTGTTTGTGTGCGCGTGTCGGTGCATGTGTGGGTGCGTGTGTTTGTGTGTGGGGTGCTTGCTTTTGTGAATATGTGCGTGCGTGTGCGGGTGGGTGTTTGTAGATGTGTGTGTGCGTGTGTTGGCGCGTGTGTGTGCGTGTGTGCGTGTGTGTGTAGGTGCGTGTGTGTTGGTGCGTGTGTGAGTGCCTGTGTGCGGTTGCGTGTGTGTGGGTGCATGTGTGTGAGTGCGTGCGTTCGTGCGTGTGTGGGTGCGAGTGTGGATTCGTGAGTGGGTGCGTGAGTATCGGTGGAAGTGTGTGTATCTTTGTTTGTGTGTGTGTGTGTGTGTGTGTGTACGCGTGTTTCGTTTTATGTGTGGGTGAGTGTGTGGATTCGTGTGTGTGCGTGTGTCCGTGTGTGGGTGACTGTGTGGGTGGGTTTTTGGATTCATGTGTGGGTGCGTGTGTGTGTGTGCCTGTGTGAATATGTGCATATGGGGTCATGTATCTGTGTGGTAGCGTGCGTGTGTGTGTGGGAGGTTGTGTGTGTGGTGCGTGTGTGAGTATGTTCTGGTACGAGTGTGTGTATGTGCGAGCGTGTGTGGGTGTGGGTGTGTATGGATGCGTGTGCGTGTGTGAATTCGTGTGTTTGCGCGTGTGTGTGTGCGTGTGTGGGTGCCTCTGTGTGGGTGTGTGTATGTGTGTATAGGTGCGCATGTGTCTGCTTGTGTGTTTGTCCGTGTATTGGCGCGTGTGTGTGCGTGCGTAGGTGCGCATGTGTGGGCGTATGTGGGTGCGTGTGTGGGTGGGTGCGTGTATGTGGGTGCGTGCCTGTATTTGCGTGTGTGGCGCATATGTGGGGTTGTGTGTGTGGTGCATGTGTGCGTATGTGTGCGTGTGTGGGTGCGTGTGTGTGGGTGTGTATGTTTTTGCGTGTGTTGGCTTGTGTGTGTGTGTGGTGGGGTGGGTGGGTGGGTGCGTGTATGTGTGTTGCAGCGTGTGTGGGTGCGTGTGTGGATTGGTGTGTGGGTGCTTGTATATGCGTGCGTGTGTGTGCACACGTCTGTGTGGGTGCATGCGTCTGTGTGTGGATGCGTGTATGTGGTGCGTGTGTGTATGTGTGCGTATGCGGTTTCGTGTGTGGGTGCGTGCGTGTGTGGGAACATGTCGGTGTTGGTGTTGGTCCGTGCGTGTGTGGGTGAGTGTGAGTGGGTGCGTGTGTGTGTGTGGGTGCATGTGTGTGGGAGAGTCGGTGCGTGTGTAGTGTGTGTGTGTGTTTTGTGTGTGTGTGTGTGCTTGTATGTGTGTGTGCGTGTGTTGGTGGGGGTTCGTGTGTGTGTTGGTTCGTGTGTCTGCGTGGGAGTGTGTGGTTGCATGTGTGTGTGCGTGTGTCGGTGCGTGTGTGGGTGCATGTGTGGATTCGGGTGCGCGTGTCTGTGCGTGTATGGGTGTGTTTGTGTGTCTGCGTGTGTGTGGGTGTGTGTATTGGGGCGCGTGTGTGCGTGTGAGGGTGCGTGTGTGGGTGAGTCGGTGTGGGTGCATATGTTTGTGTGTGTATGTGTGCGACTGTGGGAGCGTGTGTGGGTGCGTGTGGGTGTGTTTGTCTGTGTGTTTCCGTGGGTGCATGTGTGTGTCTGCGTGTGAGTGTGCGTGTCTTGGCGTGTGTGGGCGCGAGTGTGGGTGCGTGTGTGTGTTGTAGCAAGTGTGGGTGCCTCCGTGGATTCGTGTGTGTGTGCGTGTGTGCGTCTCTTCGCGCGTGTTTGTAAGTGTGTGGGTGCGCGCGTGTGTGTGTGTGCGGGTGTGTGTGTGTGGGTGCTTGCGTGTGTGCATGTGATTGGCTGCGTGTGTGTGTTCGTGTTTTGGCGTGTGTGGGTGCGTGTGTGGCTGCTTGCGTGTGGTTGCATGTGTGGGTGCGTGTGTGGATTCGTGTGTGTGGGTCCGTGTTTTCGTGTCTTGGCGCGTGTGTGTGTGCGTTTGTTTGGGTACGTGTGTATGGTTCATGTGTGTGTGCGAGTGTCGGTGCGTGTGTGTGTGTGTGTGTGTGTGCGTGTGTGAATTCGTGTGTGAGTGTGAATGTGTGGGTGTATGTATGTGTGTATGTATGTATGTGTGGGCGCATATGTGTGGATACGTGTGTGGTGCTTGTGTTTGTCTGGGTGCATGTATGGGCGCCTGTGAGGGTGCGTGTATGTGGGTGCGTGGGTGTTGGTGTGTATGTGGGTGTGGGTGGGTGTGTGGCTCTGGGTGCGTGTGTGGTGTAAGTGTGCGTACGTTTGCGCGTGTGTGCTTGTGTTGGTGCTTATGTGCGAGCGTGTGTAGGTGCGTGGGTGCGTGTGTGTGTGTGTGTGTGTGTGTGTGTGTGTGTGTGTGTGCTTGTGCTTGTGCTGGCGCCTACGTGTGTTTGTGTGGGTGCGTGTTTGGGTGTGTGTATGGGTGCGTGTGTGTGCGTGTGTGTTTGTGTTGATGCGTTTTTGGTGCAATTGTGGGTATGTGCCGTGTGTTTGCGCGTGTGTGTGTGCGTGTGTGGTTGCGTGTGGGTGCGCGTGTGGGTGTTTGTTTGTGTGTGTGCGTGTGTGGGTGCGTGTGAGTGGATGCATGTGTTTGTGGGTGTGTGAGTGTGTGTGTGCGTGTGTGCTTGTGTGGATGCGTGTGTGTGGGTGTATGTGTGTGTGGGTGCGTGCGAGTGTGTGGGTGGGTGCGTGTGTGGATGCGTTTGTGGATTCGTGTGTTGGTGCGTGGTTGGGTGCGTGTTTGTGGGTGCGTGTGTGGAGCATGTGTGTGTGTGGATGTGGGCCTGTGTTGTCGCGTGTGTGTGCGTCTGTGTGGGCGGGGGTGCGTGTGTGGGTGCGTGTGTGGGTACGTGTGAGAGTTGGTGCGTTTGTGTATTTGTGGGTGCGTGTCTGTGTGTGTGTTGGAGCGTGTATGGGCGAATGTGGGTGCGTGTGTGGGTGGGTGCGTGTTTGTGCATGCGTTTAGTATTTGCGTGTGTGGCGCGTGTGTGGGGTTGTGTGTGTGGTGCATGTGTGCGTATGTGTGCGTGTCTGGGTGCTTGTGTGTGTGTTTGTGCGTGTGTGGGCTTGTGTGTGTGTGTGTGTGGGTGCGTGTGTGGTGCGTATTTGTATGTGTGCGTGAGTGGGCGCGTGTGTATGGTTTCGTGGGTGTGGGTGCGTGTTTGGGTGCGTGTGTATGGATGAGTGCGTCGTTCATGTGTGTGTATGTGTGCGTATTTTGGCGCGCGTGTGTGCGTGTGTGGGTGCGTGTATGGGTGCGTGTGTATGGCTTCGTGTGTGGGTGCGCGTGTGAGTGTGTGTGTATGTGTGTGTGTCTGTGTGTGTGTGTGCGTGCATATATGTGTGGGTGCGTGTGTGTGGGTGTATTTGTGTGCGTGTGTTTGCATGTGTTTGTGTGTGTGGTTGCCTGTGTGTGGTTGCGTGTGTGTTGCGTGTGTGTATGTGTGTGTGTGTGTGTGTGTGTGTGTGTGTGTGTGTGTGTGTGTGTGTGTGTGAATGAGTGTGTGATGTCGCGGGTGTGTTCCTGTGTGGGTGCGTGTTTGTGTGTGCTTGTGCTGGAATGTGTGTGTGTGGGTGTTTGTGTGGGTACGTGCGAGTGTGGGTGCTTTTGTGTGTGTGGGTGCGTGTGTGTGCACGTGAGGTGGCCCGTGTGTGGGCGAATGTGGTTGCGTGTTTGGGTGGGTGCGTGTGTGGGGTGCGTGCGTGCGTGTGTGTGTGTGTGTGGGTGTGGGTGTTTGTGCGTATGCTAGCGCATGCGTGGGCGAATGTGGGTGCGTGTGTGGGTGCGTGTGGGGCTATATGTTAGGGTGAGAGCGTTTGTTTGAGTGGGTGCGTGTGTGGGCGTATGTGGGTGCGTGTGTGGCATGTGTGTGAGGATGCGTGTGTGTGGGTGTATGTGTGTGGGTGAATGTGTGTGGGAGCGTGTGCGTGTGCTTGTGCTGGCGCGGGAGTGTGTGGTTGCGTGTGTGTGTGTGTGCATGTTTGGGTAAATGTGAGTGTGGGTGTGTTTGTGAGTGTGTGCGTGTGTGTGTGTGTGTGCGTGTATTGGCGCGTGTGTGGGCGTATGTGGGTGCTTGTGTGGGTGGGTGCGTGTGTGTACGTGTGTGTGTGGATACGTGTGTTGTGCATGCGTGTATGGGTGCTTGTGGGGGCGCGTGTGTGTATGCGTGTGTGGGTGCTTGTGTGGGTGCGTGAATAGGTGCGTGGGTGCGGGTGTGTATATGCTTGTGCTGGCGCGTGTGTGTGTGATTGTGTGGGTGCGTGTGTAAGTGCGTGTGTGAGTGCGTTTGCGAGGGTATGTGTGTGGTGCATGTGTGTGTTTATGTGTGCGTGTTTTGGCGCGCATGTGTGCGTGTGTGGGTGCGTGTGTATGTGCGTGTGTTTGTGTGTGCTTGTGCTGGCGCGTGTGTGGGTGCGAGTGTGCGGTTCATGTGCGTGTGTCGGTGCGTGTGTGGGTGCGTATGTGGATTCGCGGGTGTGTGTGTGTGCTTGTATTGGCTCGTTTGTATGCGTGTGTGGGTGAATGGATGCGTGTGTGAGGATGCACATGTGTGTGCGTGTGTCGGTGCGTGTGTGGGTGCGTGTGTGGATTCGTGTGTGGATGCGAGTGTGTGGGTGCATGTTTGGGCGCATGTGTGTATGTTGGTACGTGTGAATGGGTGCATATATGTGTGTGTGCTTGGGTGCGTGTATGTGTGTGTGCCTGAGTTGGCGCGTGTGTGGGCGTATGTGGGTGCGTGTGAGAGTGGGTGCGTGTGTTTGGGTGGGGAGTTGCGTGTCTGGGGCATGTGTGTGTGTATGTGTGCGTGTGTGTTCGTGTGTGTGGGTCTGTGTGCGTGTGTTGGCTTGTGTTTGTGTGTGTGGGTGCGTGTGTGGTGCGTGTTTGTATGTGTGTGTGTGAGCGCGCGCGCGCGCGTATGACAGAGAGAGAGTGAGCGAGAGAGACAGAGAAAGTGTTTGCGTGTATCGGAGCGTGTATGGGTGCGTGTGTTGATTCGTGTGTGGGTGCGTGGGTGTGGATGCTTATGTGGTGTGCGTATGTCGGTGGGTGTGTGGGCGCATGTGTGGATTCGTGTTTGTGTGTGTGTGTGTGTGTGCGTGTGTGTTGGCGCGTGTGGGTGCGTTTGTGTGTGTGGGTGCGTGTGTGTGGGTGCATGTGTGTGAATGCGTGTTTTTGTACGTGTGTGGGTGCGTGTGTGGATTGGTGTGTGGGTGTATATGTGCGTGTGTGGGTGCGTGTGAGTGTGCGTGCGTGTGTGGGAGCATGTCGGTGTGGGTCCGTGCGTGTGTGGGTGAGTGTGAGTGGGTGCCTGTGTGTGGGTCCGTGTGTGTGCGTGTGTTTGTAGGTATGCATGTTTTGGGCGCATGTGTGTATGTGGGTGCGTGGGAGTGGGTGGATGTGTGTGTGTGTGTGTGTGTGTGTGTGTTTGTATGTGTGGGTGCATGTATGTTTGGGTGCGTGTGTGTGGGTGCGTGTGTGGTGCGTGGGTGGGTATGTGTGTGTGTGGGTGCGTGTGTTGGCGCGTGTGTCGGCGTATGTGGATGCGTGTATGGGTGGGTGTGTGTGTGATGGTGCGTGCGTGAGAATGTTTTCGAGTGTGGCGCGTTTGTGGGGGTGCGTGTGTGGTGTGTGTGTATGTGTGCGTGTGTGCGCGCTTGTGTGAGGGTGCGTGTGTGTGCGCGTGTTTGGGTGCGTGTGTGTGGGTGGGTGCGTGTGTCCTTCATGTGTGTGTGTATGTGTGCGTATGTTGGCGCGCGTGTGCGCGTGTGTGGGTGCGTGTCTGTGTGCTGGCGCGTGAATGAGTGCGCGACTGAGTGCATGTGTGCGTGGATCCGTGTGTGGTGCATGTGTTTATGGGTGCATGTGTGGGCGTGTGTGTGGGGGTGCGTGAGTGTGGTTACGGGTGTGTGTGTGGGTGTGTGGGTTTGGGTGCGTGTGTGGGTCTGGGAGCGTGTGTAGTCCATGTGTGCGTGTGTGGTTGCGTGTTTGTGCGTGTACGAGGGTGCGTGTGTAGTGCATGTGTGTGTGTATGTGTGCGTTTGTTGGCGCGCATGTGAGCGTGTGTGGGTGAGTGTGTAAGTGCGTGTGTGTGTGTGCTTGTGCTGGCGCGTGTGTGTCTGTGTGCGAGTGTGTGGGCGGGTGTGTGGGAGCGTGTGAGGATGCGAGTGTGTGTGCAGGTGTGTGTGTGTCGGTGCTTGTGTGGGTGCGTGTGTGGATTCGCGTGTTTGTGTGTGGGCCGGTGTTGGCGCGTGTGTGTGCGCGTTTGGGTTCATGTGTAGGTGCCTGTGTGCGGGTGCGCGTGTGGGGGTGCATGTGTGTGAGTGCATGTGTTGGTGCTTGTGTGGGTGCTTGTGTGGATTCATGTGTGGGTGCGTGACAGTCGGTGGAAGTGTGTGTGCATGTGTGTGTGTGTGTGTGTGTGTGTGTGTGTGTGTTTGTGTGTGTGTATGTGTGTGCGTGTATCGGTGCATGTGTGGGTGCGTGTGCTGATTCATGTGTGTGTGTGCGTGTTTGCGTGTGTGGGTGAGTGTGTGGGTGCGTGTGTGGATTCGAGTGTGGGTGCGTGTGTGTGGTTGCGTGTGTGTTCATGTGGGTGAGTGTAAGTGTGTGTGTGGGCGCATGTGTGTGTTGATGTGTCAGTCGAGCATGTGTGTGTGTGTATGTGTGTGTGTGTGTGGGTGCGTGTGTGTGTGTGCGTGGGTGTGTGTGTGGGTGTGTGTGTGACTATGGCTGTGTGTGTGGTGCATGTGTGAGTGTGTAGGCGTTTGTGTGGGTGCGTGTGAGTGCGTGTGTTGGTGCGTGTGTGGGTGCGTGTGTGGATTCGTGTGTGGTTGCCTGTGTGTCCGTGAGTGTGTGGGCACCTGTCTGTGTGGGTGCATGCGTGTGTGTGTGTGTGTGTGTATGTGTGTGGTGCGTGTGTGGGTGTGGTGTGGGTGTGTGTGGGTGCATGTGCTTGTACGTGTGCGTGTTTTGGCGCATGTGTGTCTTATTGCGTGCATATGTGCATGTGTTTGAGCGTGTGTGGTTGCGTGTGTTCGCATTAGTGTATGGGTGGGTCTGCGTCTGAGTGTGGGCGTGTGTTGGCGTGTGTGGGTGGATGTGTGGGTGCGTGTGTGTGGTTGCATGTGTGGGTGCATTCGTGGAAACGTGTGTGTGTGGGCGTGTGGGCGTGTGTTGGCGCGTGTGTTTGTGCGTTTTTGAGTGCGTGTGTGTGCGTGTGTGGGTGCGTGTGTGTGGGTTTATGTGTGTGTGTGCGTGTATCGGTTCGTGTGTGGGTGCGTGTGTGGATTCGTTTGTGGGTGCGTGTGTGTGTGGATGCGTGTGTGTGGGTGCGTGTGTGGTGCGTGTGTGTGTACGTGTGCGTGTGTTGTCGCATGTGTGTGCGTGTGTGGATATGTGTGAGTGTTGGTGCGTTTGTGTGTGTGTGGGTGCGTGTGTGTGTGTGCGTGTGTTGGCGCGTGTGTCGGCGTATGTGGATGCGTGTATGGGTGGGTGCTTGTGTGTGAAGGTGCGTGCGTGAGAGTGTTTTCGAGTGTGGCGCGTTTGTGGTGGTGCGTGTGTGGTGCGTGTGTGTATGTGTGCGTGGGTGGGCGCTTGTGTAAGGGTGTGTGGGTGTGGGTGCGTGTTTGGGTGCATGTGTGTGGGTGCGTGTGTCGTTCATGTGTTTGTATGTGTGCGTATTTTGGCGCGGGTGTATGGGTGCGTGTATGGTGCTTGTGTATGGGTTCGTGTGTATGGGTTCTTGTGTATGTGTACTGGCGCGTGCGTGTGGGTCCGTATGTGGGTGGGCGTGTGAATGCGTGTGTGGGTGCGTGTGTGTAGGTGTGTGTGTGCGGGTGTTGACGCGTGTGGGTGCGTGTGTTCGTGGGGGTTTGTGTGTGTGTGTTGGTGTGTGTGTGTATATGTGTGAGAGCGCGCGCGTGTGACAGAGAGAGATTGAGCGAGCGACAGATAGAAAGTGTGTGCGTGTGTCGTTGGGTGAGTGGGTGTATGTGTGTGTCTGTGTGTGTGTGGGGGGGGGGGTGGGTGGGTGCGTGTATGTGGGTGCGTGTGTGTGGGTGCATGTGTGTGAGTGCGTGTGTTGGAGCGTGTGTGGATTGATGTGTGGGTGCTTGTGTCTGCGTGCTTGTGTGGGCGTGTGAGTGTCGGTGGGTAGGTGTGTGGGTGCGTGTGTGTGTGTGCGTTTGCTGGCTCATGTGTGTGCGTGTGTGTGTGGGTGCTTGTGTGTTGGTTCATGTGTGTGTATGTGTGTGGGTGCATGTGTGTTGGTTCTTGTGCGCGTGTGTGTGTGTGTTTGTGTGTGTGTGTGTGTGCGTGTGTTATGCACGTGTATGTGTGTGTGTGTGTGTGTGTGTGTGTGTGTATTTGCGCGTATGTGGGTGCGTGGGTGTGGGAGCGTTTTTGTTGGTGCATGTTTGTGTGTGCGTGAGTCGGTGTGTGTGTCGGTGCGTATGAGGATTTGTGTGTGGGTCCGCATGTGGATGTGTGTGGGTGCGTGTGTGTGCGTGTGTTGGCACGTTTATGGGTGCGTGTGTGAGGGTGTGTGTATGTGTGTGCGCGTCTGCGTGGGTGCGTGTGTGTGTTGATGCGTTTGTGGTGCATTTTTGGGTATGTGGCGTGTGTGTGTGCGTGTGTGCTTGTGTGGACGCGTGTGTGTGGGTGTATGTGTGTGTGGGTGCGTGCGAGTGTGTGGGTGGGTGCGTGTGTGGATGGGTTTGTGGATTCGAGTGTTGGTGTGTGGTTGGGTTAGGGTGTAGGCTTGTGTGTGGGTGCGTGTGTGGAGCATGTGTGTGTGTGTATGTGGGCCTGTGTTGTCGCGTGTGTGTGTGCGTATGTGGGGTCGTTGGTGCGTGTGTTGGTGCGTGTGTGGGTACGTGTGAGAGTTGGGGCGTTTGTGTGTGTGTGTGGGTGCGTGTCTGTGTGTGTGGGTGTGTGTGTGTGTGGGTGCGTGTGAGTGCGTGCGTGTGTGGGCATATGTCTGTGTGGGTGCGTGCGTCTGTATGTGGGTGCGTGTGTGTGGTGCGTGTGTGTATGTGTGCGTGAGTGGATTCGTGTGTGGGTGCGTGTCAGTGTGCGTGCGTGTGTGGGAGCATGTCGGTGTAGGTCCGTGCGTGTATGGGTGAGTGTGAGTGGGTGCGTGTGTAGATTCGTTTGTGGGTGCGTGTGTGAGTGGATGCGTGTGTGTGGGTGAGTCGGTGCGTGTGTAGTTGCTTGTGTGTGTGGGTGCGTGTGTCTATGTATGCGTGTTTGGGCGCATGTATGTATGTGGGTGCGTGTCAGTGGGTGAATTTGTGGATGAGTTTGTGGATTCGTGTGTGGGTGCGTGTTTGTAGGAGTGTGTGTATGTGTGCGCGTGTGTGGGTGTGTGTTTGTCTGGGTGCGTGGGTGTGAGTGCATATGTGGTGCGTTTGTGTCTGTATGTCTGCGTGTATGTGCGTGTGTTGGTGCCTGTGTAGCTGCGTGTGTGTGTACTTGTGCTAGCGCGTGTTTTTGTGTGTGTGGATGGGTGCGTCTGTGTGTGTGCGTGTGTTCGCGCCAATGTTGGGGTATGTGTGTGTGAGTGTGTTTGTGTGGCGCGTGTGAGAGGGTGCGTCCGTGTGTGTGTGTGGGGTGGTGCGTGTGAGGTGCATGTGTGTGTATGTGTGTGTGTAAGTGGGTGCGTGTGTGTGCATGTTTTGGCGCGTGTGGTTTTGTGTGTGTGTATGTGTGTGTGTGTGTGTGTGCGTGTGTGCGTGTGTGCGTGTGTGCTTGTTTGGACGCGTGTGTGTGGGTGTATGTGTGTGTGGGTGCGTGCGAGTGTGTGGGTGGGTGCGTGTTTGGATGCGTTTGTGGATTCGTGTGTTGGTGCGTGGTTGGGTGCTTGTGTGTGGGTGCGTGTGTGGAGCATGTGTGTGTATGTGGGCCTGTGTTGTCGCGTGTGTGTGCGTGTGTGGGGGCGTGGGTGCGTGTGTTGGTGCGTGTGTGGGTATGTGTGAGAGTTGGTGCGTTTGTGTGTGTGTGTGTGTGTGGGTGCGTGTCTGTGTGTGTGTGTGTGTGTGTGTGTGTGTGTGTGTGTGTGTTGGAGCGTGTATTGGCGTATGTGGGTGCGTGTGTGGGTGGGTGCGTGTGTGTGGGTGCGTGCGTGTGTGTATTTGCGTGTGTGGCGCGTGTGTGGGGTTGTGTGTGTGGTGCATGTGTGCGTATGTTTGCGTGTTTGGGTGCGTGTGTGTGGGTGTGTGTGTTTGTGCGTGTGTTGGGTTGTGTTTGTGTGTATGTTTGTGGGTAAGTGTGAGGTGCGTGTTTGTATGAGTGCGTGTGTGGGCGCTTGTGTGTGGATTCGTGGGTGTGGGTGTGTGTTTGGGTGCTTGTGTATGGATGCGTGTGTCGTTCATGTGTGTGTATGTGTGCGTATTTTGGCGCGCGTGTGTGCGTGTGTGGATGCGTGTATGGGTGCGTGTGCATGGGTTCTTGTGTGGGTGCGCGTGTGAATGTGTGCGTGCATGTTTTGGCGCGTGTGGGTGCGTGTGTGGGTGGGAGTTTGTGTGTGTATGTATATATATGTGTATATGTGTGTGTGTGCGCGCGCGTATGACAGAGATATAGAGATAGAGAGAGAGAGAGAGTGAGTGAGTGAGAGAGACACAGAAAGTGTGAGCGTGTTGTGTGTGTGTGGGTGCATGTGTGTGGGTGCATTTGTGTGTGTGTTCATGTGTCGGTGGGTGCGTGGTTGCATGTGTGGATTGGTGTGTGTGTGTGTGTGTGTGTGTGTGTGTGTGTGTTTGTGTGTGTTGGCACGTGAGTGGGTGCATGTGTGGATTGGTGTGTGGGTGCGTGTGAGTGCGTGCGTGTGTGGGCATATGTCTGTGTGGGTGCGTGCGTCTGTATGTGGGTGCGTGTGTGTGTGTGGTGCGTGTGTGTATGTGTGCGTGTGTGGATTCGTGAGTGGGAGCATGTCGGTGTAGGTTCGTGCGTGTGTGGGTGAGTGTGTGTGGGTGCGTGTGTGGATTCGTTTGTGGGTGCGTGTGTGTGTGGATACGTGTGTGTGGGTGAGTCGGTGCGTGTGTAGTTGCTTGTGTGTGTGGGTGCGTGTGTGTATGTATGCGTGTTTGAGCGCATGTATGTATGTGGGTGCGTGTGAGTGGGTGCATTTGTGGATGAGTTTGTGGATTCGTGTGTGCGTGCGTGTTTGTAGGAGTGTGTGTATGTGTGCGCGTGTGTTCGCACATGTGTGTGAGAGTGCATCTGTGGGTGCGTGCGTGTGTGTGGGTGCTTGTGTGGTGCGAGTGTGTGGGTGTGTGTGTGTGTGGGTGCGTGGGTGTGAGTGTATATGTGGTGCGTTTGTGTCTGTATGTCTGCGTGTATATGCGTGTGTTGGTGCCTGTGTAGGTGCGTGTGTGTGTGCTTGTGCTAGCGCGTGTGTTTGTGTGTGTGGATGGGTGCGTCTGTGTGTGTGCGTGTGTTGGCGCCAATGTGGGGGTATGTGTGTGTGAGTGTGTTTGTGTGGCGCGTGTGAGAGGGTACGTCCGTGTGTGTAGGGTGGTGCGTGTGTGGTGCATGTGTGTGTGTGTGTATGTGGGTGCGTGTGTGTGTGCATGTTTTGGCGCGTGTGGTTTTGTGTGTGTATGTGTGTGTGTGTGCGTGTGTGTGTGTGTGTGTGTGTGGCAGCGTCTGTGTGTGTGTGTGGTTGTGGTTGCCTATTTGGGTGCGTGCGTGTGTGTGGGTGCGTGTGTCCTTCAGGTATATGTATGAGTGCGTGTGTTGCCGCGCGTGTGTGCTGGTGTGGGTGTGTGTACGGGTGCGTGTGTATGGGTGCGTGTGTTAGTGCTGGCGCGTGTGTGTGGGTATGTGTGGGTTCGCGTGTGAGTGTGTTTGTGGGTGAGTGTGTGTGGGTGCGTGTGTGTGAGTGTGCTTGTGTTCGTGCATGAGGTTACGTGTGTGGGTGGGTTTTTGTGTTTGTATATGAGTGCGTGCGCGGGCGTGTGACAGAGACAGAGAGAGAGTGAGCTAGAGAAACAGAGAAAGTGTGTGCGTTTGCGGTGCGTGTGTGTATGAGTGTGTGGATTCCTGTGTGGTTGTGTGTTTGTTGGAGTGTGTATGTGTTCGTGTGTGTGTTCGCTCGCGTGTGAGCGTGCGTCTGTAGGTGCGTGTGTATGTATGGCTGCTTGTGTGGTGCGTGTGTGTGCGCGTGTGTGTGGGTGTGTGTGTGTGTGTGTGTCTGGGACCGTGGGTGTTTTTGAGTATGTGGAGCATTTGCGTCTGTATGTCTGCGTGTATATGCGTCTGTTGGTGCCTGTGTATGTGCGTGTGTGTGTGTGTGTGTGCGTGTGTTGTCGCGTGTGGGTGCGTGTGTGTGTGTGTGCCTGTGTTGGCGCTTGTGTGTGCGTGTGGGGGTACGTGTGCGGGTGGATGCGTGTCTGTGGGTGCGTGTGTGTGGGTGTGTGCATGTGTGTGCGCGTGTGTGTGATTGCATGCGTGCGAATGTGGGTGGGTGAGTTGCTGCATGTGTGTGTGTGCATGTGTCAGTGCGTGTGATGGTGCGTGCGTACTGAGTAATGTATGGGTGCGGGTGTGTGTTTGTGTGTTCGGATCTGTTGGCGCATGTGTGTGGATGTGAGCGTGTGTGTGTGCGTGTTTTGGCGCGTGTGTTTTTGTGTGTGTATGTGTGTGTGTGCGTGTGTGTGTGCGTGTGTCAGCGTCTGTGTGTGTGTGTGTGTGTGTGTGTGGTTGTGGTTGCGTGTTTGGGTGCGGTGTGTGTGGGTGCGTGTGTCGTTCATGTGTATGTATGGGTGCGTGTGTTGCCGCGCGTGTGTGCTGGTGTGGGTGGGTGTACGGGTGCGTGTGTATGGGTGCGTGTGTTTGTTCTGGCGTTTGTGTGTGGGTGTGTGTGGGTTGACGTGTGAGAGCGATTGTGGGTGAGTGTGTGTGTGTGCTTGTGTTCGTGCATGAGGGTGCGTGTGTGTGTGGGGTTTTGTGTGTGTATATGTGTGCGTGCGCGGGCGTGTGACAGAGAGAGAGTGAGCTAGAAAGACAGAGAAAGTTTGTGCGTTTGCGGTGCGTGTGTGGATGGATGAGTGTGTGGATTCCTGTGTGGGTGCGTGTTTGTTGCAGTGTGTATGTGTTCGTGTGTGTTCGCTCGTGTGTGTGAGCGTGCGTCTGTGGGTGCGTGTGTGTGTGTGGGTGCTTATGTGGTGCGTGTGTGTGCGTGTGTGTGGGTATGTGTGTGTGTGTCTGGGAGCGAGGGTGTGAGTGAGTATGTGGAGCATTTGCTTCGGTATGTCTGCGTGTATGTGCGTCTGTTGGTGCCTGTGTATGTGCGTGTCTGTATGTGCTTGTGCTGGCGCGTGTGTTTGTGTGTGTGTGTGTGTGCGTGTGTTATGCACGTGTATGTGTGTGTGTGTGTGTGTGTGTGTGTGTGTATTTGCGCGTATGTGGGTGCGTGGGTGTGGGAGCGTTTTTGTTGGTGCATGTTTGTGTGTGCGTGAGTCGGTGTGTGTGTCGGTGCGTATGAGGATTTGTGTGTGGGTCCGCATGTGGATGTGTGTGGGTGCGTGTGTGTGCGTGTGTTGGCACGTTTATGGGTGCGTGTGTGAGGGTGTGTGTATGTGTGTGCGCGTCTGCGTGGGTGCGTGTGTGTGTTGATGCGTTTGTGGTGCATTTTTGGGTATGTGGCGTGTGTGTGTGCGTGTGTGCTTGTGTGGACGCGTGTGTGTGGGTGTATGTGTGTGTGGGTGCGTGCGAGTGTGTGGGTGGGTGCGTGTGTGGATGGGTTTGTGGATTCGAGTGTTGGTGTGTGGTTGGGTTAGGGTGTAGGCTTGTGTGTGGGTGCGTGTGTGGAGCATGTGTGTGTGTGTATGTGGGCCTGTGTTGTCGCGTGTGTGTGTGCGTATGTGGGGTCGTTGGTGCGTGTGTTGGTGCGTGTGTGGGTACGTGTGAGAGTTGGGGCGTTTGTGTGTGTGTGTGGGTGCGTGTCTGTGTGTGTGGGTGTGTGTGTGTGTGGGTGCGTGTGAGTGCGTGCGTGTGTGGGCATATGTCTGTGTGGGTGCGTGCGTCTGTATGTGGGTGCGTGTGTGTGGTGCGTGTGTGTATGTGTGCGTGAGTGGATTCGTGTGTGGGTGCGTGTCAGTGTGCGTGCGTGTGTGGGAGCATGTCGGTGTAGGTCCGTGCGTGTATGGGTGAGTGTGAGTGGGTGCGTGTGTAGATTCGTTTGTGGGTGCGTGTGTGAGTGGATGCGTGTGTGTGGGTGAGTCGGTGCGTGTGTAGTTGCTTGTGTGTGTGGGTGCGTGTGTCTATGTATGCGTGTTTGGGCGCATGTATGTATGTGGGTGCGTGTCAGTGGGTGAATTTGTGGATGAGTTTGTGGATTCGTGTGTGGGTGCGTGTTTGTAGGAGTGTGTGTATGTGTGCGCGTGTGTGGGTGTGTGTTTGTCTGGGTGCGTGGGTGTGAGTGCATATGTGGTGCGTTTGTGTCTGTATGTCTGCGTGTATGTGCGTGTGTTGGTGCCTGTGTAGCTGCGTGTGTGTGTACTTGTGCTAGCGCGTGTTTTTGTGTGTGTGGATGGGTGCGTCTGTGTGTGTGCGTGTGTTCGCGCCAATGTTGGGGTATGTGTGTGTGAGTGTGTTTGTGTGGCGCGTGTGAGAGGGTGCGTCCGTGTGTGTGTGTGGGGTGGTGCGTGTGAGGTGCATGTGTGTGTATGTGTGTGTGTAAGTGGGTGCGTGTGTGTGCATGTTTTGGCGCGTGTGGTTTTGTGTGTGTGTATGTGTGTGTGTGTGTGTGTGCGTGTGTGCGTGTGTGCGTGTGTGCTT
The DNA here is from genome assembly GCA_964017155.1 of Oasisia sp. SBJ-2009. NCBI lineage: Eukaryota > Metazoa > Annelida > Polychaeta > Sabellida > Siboglinidae > Oasisia > Oasisia sp. SBJ-2009. The sequence continues at coordinate 33,351,707 of OZ024857.1, read as the reverse complement.
GTTTGGACGCGTGTGTGTGGGTGTATGTGTGTGTGGGTGCGTGCGAGTGTGTGGGTGGGTGCGTGTTTGGATGCGTTTGTGGATTCGTGTGTTGGTGCGTGGTTGGGTGCTTGTGTGTGGGTGCGTGTGTGGAGCATGTGTGTGTATGTGGGCCTGTGTTGTCGCGTGTGTGTGCGTGTGTGGGGGCGTGGGTGCGTGTGTTGGTGCGTGTGTGGGTATGTGTGAGAGTTGGTGCGTTTGTGTGTGTGTGTGTGTGTGGGTGCGTGTCTGTGTGTGTGTGTGTGTGTGTGTGTGTGTGTGTGTTGGAGCGTGTATTGGCGTATGTGGGTGCGTGTGTGGGTGGGTGCGTGTGTGTGGGTGCGTGCGTGTGTGTATTTGCGTGTGTGGCGCGTGTGTGGGGTTGTGTGTGTGGTGCATGTGTGCGTATGTTTGCGTGTTTGGGTGCGTGTGTGTGGGTGTGTGTGTTTGTGCGTGTGTTGGGTTGTGTTTGTGTGTATGTTTGTGGGTAAGTGTGAGGTGCGTGTTTGTATGAGTGCGTGTGTGGGCGCTTGTGTGTGGATTCGTGGGTGTGGGTGTGTGTTTGGGTGCTTGTGTATGGATGCGTGTGTCGTTCATGTGTGTGTATGTGTGCGTATTTTGGCGCGCGTGTGTGCGTGTGTGGATGCGTGTATGGGTGCGTGTGCATGGGTTCTTGTGTGGGTGCGCGTGTGAATGTGTGCGTGCATGTTTTGGCGCGTGTGGGTGCGTGTGTGGGTGGGAGTTTGTGTGTGTATGTATATATATGTGTATATGTGTGTGTGTGCGCGCGCGTATGACAGAGATATAGAGATAGAGAGAGAGAGAGAGTGAGTGAGTGAGAGAGACACAGAAAGTGTGAGCGTGTTGTGTGTGTGTGGGTGCATGTGTGTGGGTGCATTTGTGTGTGTGTTCATGTGTCGGTGGGTGCGTGGTTGCATGTGTGGATTGGTGTGTGTGTGTGTGTGTGTGTGTGTGTGTGTGTGTTTGTGTGTGTTGGCACGTGAGTGGGTGCATGTGTGGATTGGTGTGTGGGTGCGTGTGAGTGCGTGCGTGTGTGGGCATATGTCTGTGTGGGTGCGTGCGTCTGTATGTGGGTGCGTGTGTGTGTGTGGTGCGTGTGTGTATGTGTGCGTGTGTGGATTCGTGAGTGGGAGCATGTCGGTGTAGGTTCGTGCGTGTGTGGGTGAGTGTGTGTGGGTGCGTGTGTGGATTCGTTTGTGGGTGCGTGTGTGTGTGGATACGTGTGTGTGGGTGAGTCGGTGCGTGTGTAGTTGCTTGTGTGTGTGGGTGCGTGTGTGTATGTATGCGTGTTTGAGCGCATGTATGTATGTGGGTGCGTGTGAGTGGGTGCATTTGTGGATGAGTTTGTGGATTCGTGTGTGCGTGCGTGTTTGTAGGAGTGTGTGTATGTGTGCGCGTGTGTTCGCACATGTGTGTGAGAGTGCATCTGTGGGTGCGTGCGTGTGTGTGGGTGCTTGTGTGGTGCGAGTGTGTGGGTGTGTGTGTGTGTGGGTGCGTGGGTGTGAGTGTATATGTGGTGCGTTTGTGTCTGTATGTCTGCGTGTATATGCGTGTGTTGGTGCCTGTGTAGGTGCGTGTGTGTGTGCTTGTGCTAGCGCGTGTGTTTGTGTGTGTGGATGGGTGCGTCTGTGTGTGTGCGTGTGTTGGCGCCAATGTGGGGGTATGTGTGTGTGAGTGTGTTTGTGTGGCGCGTGTGAGAGGGTACGTCCGTGTGTGTAGGGTGGTGCGTGTGTGGTGCATGTGTGTGTGTGTGTATGTGGGTGCGTGTGTGTGTGCATGTTTTGGCGCGTGTGGTTTTGTGTGTGTATGTGTGTGTGTGTGCGTGTGTGTGTGTGTGTGTGTGTGGCAGCGTCTGTGTGTGTGTGTGGTTGTGGTTGCCTATTTGGGTGCGTGCGTGTGTGTGGGTGCGTGTGTCCTTCAGGTATATGTATGAGTGCGTGTGTTGCCGCGCGTGTGTGCTGGTGTGGGTGTGTGTACGGGTGCGTGTGTATGGGTGCGTGTGTTAGTGCTGGCGCGTGTGTGTGGGTATGTGTGGGTTCGCGTGTGAGTGTGTTTGTGGGTGAGTGTGTGTGGGTGCGTGTGTGTGAGTGTGCTTGTGTTCGTGCATGAGGTTACGTGTGTGGGTGGGTTTTTGTGTTTGTATATGAGTGCGTGCGCGGGCGTGTGACAGAGACAGAGAGAGAGTGAGCTAGAGAAACAGAGAAAGTGTGTGCGTTTGCGGTGCGTGTGTGTATGAGTGTGTGGATTCCTGTGTGGTTGTGTGTTTGTTGGAGTGTGTATGTGTTCGTGTGTGTGTTCGCTCGCGTGTGAGCGTGCGTCTGTAGGTGCGTGTGTATGTATGGCTGCTTGTGTGGTGCGTGTGTGTGCGCGTGTGTGTGGGTGTGTGTGTGTGTGTGTGTCTGGGACCGTGGGTGTTTTTGAGTATGTGGAGCATTTGCGTCTGTATGTCTGCGTGTATATGCGTCTGTTGGTGCCTGTGTATGTGCGTGTGTGTGTGTGTGTGTGCGTGTGTTGTCGCGTGTGGGTGCGTGTGTGTGTGTGTGCCTGTGTTGGCGCTTGTGTGTGCGTGTGGGGGTACGTGTGCGGGTGGATGCGTGTCTGTGGGTGCGTGTGTGTGGGTGTGTGCATGTGTGTGCGCGTGTGTGTGATTGCATGCGTGCGAATGTGGGTGGGTGAGTTGCTGCATGTGTGTGTGTGCATGTGTCAGTGCGTGTGATGGTGCGTGCGTACTGAGTAATGTATGGGTGCGGGTGTGTGTTTGTGTGTTCGGATCTGTTGGCGCATGTGTGTGGATGTGAGCGTGTGTGTGTGCGTGTTTTGGCGCGTGTGTTTTTGTGTGTGTATGTGTGTGTGTGCGTGTGTGTGTGCGTGTGTCAGCGTCTGTGTGTGTGTGTGTGTGTGTGTGTGGTTGTGGTTGCGTGTTTGGGTGCGGTGTGTGTGGGTGCGTGTGTCGTTCATGTGTATGTATGGGTGCGTGTGTTGCCGCGCGTGTGTGCTGGTGTGGGTGGGTGTACGGGTGCGTGTGTATGGGTGCGTGTGTTTGTTCTGGCGTTTGTGTGTGGGTGTGTGTGGGTTGACGTGTGAGAGCGATTGTGGGTGAGTGTGTGTGTGTGCTTGTGTTCGTGCATGAGGGTGCGTGTGTGTGTGGGGTTTTGTGTGTGTATATGTGTGCGTGCGCGGGCGTGTGACAGAGAGAGAGTGAGCTAGAAAGACAGAGAAAGTTTGTGCGTTTGCGGTGCGTGTGTGGATGGATGAGTGTGTGGATTCCTGTGTGGGTGCGTGTTTGTTGCAGTGTGTATGTGTTCGTGTGTGTTCGCTCGTGTGTGTGAGCGTGCGTCTGTGGGTGCGTGTGTGTGTGTGGGTGCTTATGTGGTGCGTGTGTGTGCGTGTGTGTGGGTATGTGTGTGTGTGTCTGGGAGCGAGGGTGTGAGTGAGTATGTGGAGCATTTGCTTCGGTATGTCTGCGTGTATGTGCGTCTGTTGGTGCCTGTGTATGTGCGTGTCTGTATGTGCTTGTGCTGGCGCGTGTGTTTGTGTGTGGGTGAGTGTGTGGGTGGGTGCCTGTCTGTGGGTGCGTGTGTGTGCGCCTCTGTTGGCGCTTGTGTGTGCGTGTGGGAGTACGTGTGACGGTGGGTGCGTGTCTGTGGGTGCCTGTGTGTGGGTGTGTATGTGTATGTGTATGTGTGGGCGCGTGTTTGTGGATGCATGCGTACTTGTGTGGGTGGGTGTGTTGGTGCATGTGTGTGTGTGCGTGTGTCGGTGCGTGTGATGGTGCGTGCGTATGGAGTAATGTATGGGTGCGTGTGTGTGGGTGCGTGTGTGTGTTTGTGTGTTCGGATGTGTGGGCGCATGTGTGTGGATGTGGGCGTGTGTTTGCGCGTGTGTGGGTGCGTGTAGGTGCATGTGTGTGGGTGCGTGTGTTGCCCTGTGTGTGGGTGCGTGTGTTTCTTTGCATGTGTGGGTGCATGCGGGGATTCGTGCCTGTGTGCGTGCTTTGGCGCGTGTGTGTGGGTGCTTATGTTCGTGCGTGTGTTGGTTCGTGTGAGTGTCGGTTCGTGTGTATATGGGTGCGTGTGTGTGTGCGTCTGTTGGCGCATGTGTGTGCGTGTGTTCGAGGGGGCGTGTGTGTGTGTGTGTGTGTGAGCGTGTGTGTGTGTGTGTGTTGGTGCTTGCGCATGTGTGAGTGTGCGTGTGTGGTGCACGTGTATGTGTGTGCATGTGTTTGAGCGTGTGTGTGTGAGCGTGTTTTTGTGTGCGTGTGTCGGTGCGTGTGTCGGTGCGTGTGTGGATTCGTGTGTGGGTGCGAGTATATGGGTGCGTGCGTGTCTGTGTGTGTGTATGTGTCTGTGGCGGAATGTGCATGTGGGTGCGTGTGTGGAGCATATGTGTATGTTTTCGGGTATTTCCGTGTGAGGGTGCGTGTGGGTGCGTGTGTGTTTGCGTGTGTGGGTGCCTGTGTGTAGGTTCGTGTGTGGTGCATATGTGTATGTGTGCGTGGCTTTGCGCGTGTGTGCGCGTGTGGGTGCGTATGTTGGTGCGTGTGTCGGTGCGTGTGTGGATTCGTGTGTTGGTGCGTGTGTGCGTGCGTGTGTGTTTGGGTGCGTTTGTGGAGTATGTGGGTATGTGTGCGTGTGTTGTCGCGTGTGTGTGCGTGTGTGGTTGCATGTGTGTGTTTGTGTGTGGGTGAGTGTGTGGGTACGTGTGAGTGTGGGTGCGCTTGTGTGTGTGTGTGGGTGTGTGGGTGTGTGTGTGTTATCGCGTGTGTGGGCGTAAGTGGGAGAGTGTGTGGGTGTCTGTGTGGGTACGTGTGAGAGTGGGTACGCTTGTTTGTGTACAGGTGTGTGAGCGTGTTTTGGCGCGTGTGTGGGCGTACGTGGGTGCGAGTGAGGCGCGTGTGTGACGGTGCTTCCATGTATGTGTGTGTGTGTGAGTGTGGGGGGGGGAGGGTGCGTGTGTTGTGCACGTGGGTGGGTGCGTGTGTGGATTCGTGTGTGGGTGCGAGTATATGGGTGCGTGCGTGTCTGTGTGTGTGTATGTGTCTGTGGGGGAATGTGCATGTGGGTGCGTGTGTGGAGCATATGTGTATGTGTCCGGGTATTTCCGCGTGAGGGTGCGTGTGGGTGCGTGTGTGTTTGCGTGTGTGGGTGCCTGTGTGTAGGTGCGTGTGTGGTGCATATGTGTATGTGTGCGTGGCTTTGCGCGTGTGTGCGCGTGTGGGTGCGTATGTTGGTGCGTGTGTCGGTGCGTGTGTGGATTCGTGTGTGCGTGCGTGTGTGTTTGGGTGAGTTTGTGGAGTATGTGGGTATGTGTGCGTGTGTTGTCGCGTGTGTGTGTGTGTGTGGTTGCATGTGTGTGTTTGTGTGTGGGTGAGTGTGTGGGTACGTGTGAGTGTGGGTGCGCTTGTGTGTGTGTGTAGGTGTGTGGGTGTGTGTGTGTTATAGCGTGTGTGGGCGTAAGTGGGTGAGTGTGTGGGTGTCTGTGTGGGTACGTGTGAGAGTGGGTACGCTTGTTTGTGTAGAAGCGTGTGAGCGTTTTTTGGCGCGTGTGTGGGCGTATGTGGGTGCGAGTGAGGCGCGTGTGTGACGGTGCTTCCATGTGTGTGTGGGGGGGAGGGTGCGTGTGTTGTGCACGTGTGTGGGTGCGTGTGTGGGTGCGTGCGTGTGGCTGTATGTGTGTGTGCGTGTGTTGGCGCGCGCGTATGTGTGTGGGTGCGTGTGTTTGGGTGCGTGTGTGTGGTCGTGTGTGTGTGTGCTTGTGTAGGCGCGCGCGTGTGTGTGTGGATGCGTGTGAGGGTGCATGTGAGGGTACGTGTGAGTGTGGGTGCGTTTGTGTGTGTGTGTGGGTGTGTGTGTGTGTTCGTGTGTGTGCGTGTGTGTTCGTGTGTTGGGGCGTGTGTGTGTGGGTGCGTGTGTGGGTGGTTGCATGTGGGTGCGTGTGTGTGTGCGTGTGCGTGTTTGTATTGGGGCGTGTGTGTGCGTGTATGGGTGCGTATGTGTGCGTGTGTCGGTGCAGAGGTCGGTGGGTCTGTGGAATTGTGTGTGTGAGTGCGTGTGTCCTTGTGTGCGTGTGTCCGTGTGTGCGTGCGTGTGTGGGTACGTGTGTGGATTCGTGTGTGGGTGTGGGTGCGTGGGTTTGTGTATGTGTGCGTGTTTGTTTGGGTGCGTGTGTGATGCGTGTGTGTGTATGTGGGCATGTGTGGGCGGGAGTGTGGGTGCGTGTGTGTAAGTGCGTGGGTGTGGGTTCGTGTGTGGGTGCTTGTGTGGATTCGTGTGGGTGGGTGTGTGTGTGGGTGCCATGTGTGAGTGTGTTGTCGCCTGTGTGTGCGTGTGTGGGTGCGTGCGTGGGTGCGTCTTGAAATCTTCAAGTGTTATACTGCTTAAAAGTGATATTTCACTATCCTGCAGTTGTGGGTAAAAATAATGTGCTCTAAAATAATAAGTTAATAAAATAAATATGACAATAGATAAAACCAGTTAACTGTACATTAAAACGATGAATAAATTAAATAGATAAATATAATAAATATATCAAAATAATAAGTTAATAAAATATTAGAATAAATAGATCAATAAAATTAATAGTACATTAAAAAATCAGGCAGTCCATGATTAACACTAAAACAATCTATTATAATGTCAATGTCTGAATGGCTGGGATGGCGGCTCTCTGGAATACATCTGTGGTAGATGCGGTGACAGCTTCCTCGGTAAGTGCTTTCCATAGTGGAATACAGCGTACGTAGAATGACTGATGGTAGGGCGTGCAAGTGGCAGTTAGTGAGTGTTCGTACTTTGTGCTTGTGTTAGCGTCTGGTGCGCGCATCTGCTGTGGTGATGATGACAGGCAAGCTGATAAGCATTAGTCCGTGGTGAATTTTAAAAAACAGTTGTATCTCATATCCGCCTTCGTGCGTTCAAGGAGTTACACATCAGGTTAGTGCACATATCACTGACACTTGACGTTCTGCGGTAATCACCGGTGACAAACCGCGCAGCGGATCTTTGTCTGAATGCCTGTCTTTGTGTGAGGTTCCAAGGCGCATGTGGGAAACTCGAGTGTTGGTCGCACGAGTACCTCGTATGCTCTTTGTCTCACTTGCGGTGGCGCCGCTTGCAGTGTTCTTTGGAGTAAGCCAAGTGTCTTTCTGGCTTCGTTCTGCACTTTGTTGATAAGTGGTTGCCACGATAACGTTGTGTTGATGGTAACCCCCAGGTAGTCCTGGTTGTCAGTCGGTGGTATTTGTTGGCTCCCCATGAAGTAGTTATAGGTTGATATGTTCCTCTTGGTAGTAACCGTTAAGACGGCACACTTTGACACATTAAAATCCATCTGCAATGTCTTTGCCCATGAGAGAAGTTTATTCAGGTCAGACACAAATGTGAAGTGGTCAGCGGGAGTGGCTACGTGTGAGGGTGGGTGCGTTTGTTTGTGTGGGTGCGTGTGTGCGTGAGTTGGCGCGTGTGAGGGTGTATGTGGGTGTGTGGGTGACGCGTGTCTGATGATGCTTCCGTGTGCGTGTGTTGGCGCGTGTGTGTGTGTTTGTTTGTTTGTGTGTGTGAGTGTGTGCGTGTGCGTGTGCGTGTGCGTGTGCGTGTGCGTGTGCGTGTGCGTGTGCGTGTGCGTGTGCGTGTGCGTGTGCGTGTGCGTGTGCGTGTGCGTGTGCGTGTGCGTGTGCGTGTGCGTGTGCGTGTGCGTGTGCGTGTGCGTGTGCGTGTGCGTGTGCGTGTGCGTGTGCGTGTGCGTGTGCGTGTGCGTGTGCGTGTGCGTGTGCGTGTGCGTGTGCGTGTGCGTGTGCGTGTGCGTGTGCGTGTGCGTGTGCGTGTGCGTGTGCGTGTGCGTGTGCGTGTGCGTGTGCGTGTGCGTGTGCGTGTGCGTGTGCGTGTGCGTGTGCGTGTGCGTGTGCGTGTGCGTGTGCGTGTGCGTGTGCGTGTGCGTGTGCGTGTGCGTGTGCGTGTGTGTGTGTATGGGAGCGTGTGTGTGCCTGTGTGTTGTGTGTGCTTGTGATGCCGCGTTTGTGTGTGTGTGTGTGTGTGTGTGTGGGTGAGTGTGTGGGTGCATGTGTGGGTACGAGTGAGTGTGTGTGTGTATGTGCGTGTATAGGCGTGTGTGTGTGCGTGTGTGGGTGCGTGTATGTGTGTGTGCGTGTGTCGGTGTAGATGTGGGTGCGTGTGTGGAATCGTGTCTGTTTGTGCGTGTGTGCGTCTTTGGGTGCGTGTGTGTGGGTACCTGTGTGAGTGTGCGTGTGTGGGTGCGTGTGTGGATGGGTGTGTGTATGTGTGTGGGCGCATGTGTGTGGGTGCTTGCGTGTGTGTGGGTGCGCGTGTGTTTCATGTGTGCGTGTGTGTGTAGGTGCGCGTGTGTTGGCTCGTGTGTGTGCGTGTGTGGGTGCGGGTGTGTGGGTGCGTTTGTGCTACCGCGGCCGCGTGCGCGTGTGTGTGTGTTTGGGTTGTCGCGGGGGTGTTCATGTGTGGGTGCGTGTGTGTGTGGTTGTGCTGGAGCGGGTGTTTGTGGGTGTGTGTGTGGTGCATGTGTATGTATGTATGCATATGTATGTATGTATGTATGTATGTATGTATGTATGTATGTATGTGTGTATGTGTGTGTGTGTGTGTGTGTGTGTGTGTGTGTGTGTGTATGTGTGTGCTTGTGCTGGAATGTATGTGTGTGTGTGTGGGTGCGTGTGTGTGTACGTGAGGTGGCCCGTGTGTGGGCGAATGTGGGTGCGTGTTTGGGTGGGTGCGTGTGTGGGGTGCGTGCGTGTGTGTGGGTGTGGGTGTGTGTGCCTATGCTAGCGCGTGTGTGGGCGAATGTGGGTGCGTGTGTGTGCTTGTGGGGCTATATGTGAGGGTGGGTGCGTTTGTTTGAGTGGGTGCGTGTGTGAGTTTCTTTGTGCGTGTGTGGGCGTATGTGCGTGCGAGTGGGCGTGTGTGTGAGGATATTTCCGAGTGCGTGTGTGGATGCGTGTGTGTGGGTTTGTGTGTGTGGATGCATGTGTGTGGGTGCGTGTGTGTGTGCTTGTCCTGGCGCGTGAGTGTGTGGGTGCGTGTGTGTGTGTGTGTGTGTATGTGTGGGTATGTGTGAGAGTGGGTGTGTTTGTGAGTGTGTGTGTTTGTGTGCGTGTATTGGAGCGTGTGTGGGCGTATGTGGGTGCTTGTGTGGGTGGGTGTGTGTGGGTGCGTGTGTGTGTGTGTGGATACGTGTGTTGTGCGTGCGTGTATGGGTGCTTGTGTGGGTGCGTGCGTGGGTGCGTGAATAGGTGCGTGGGTGCGGGTGTGTGTGTGCTTGTGCTGGCGCGTGTGTGTGATTGTGTGGGTGCGTGTGTAAGTGCGTGTGTGGGTGCGTTTCCGAGGGTACGTGTGTGGGGCATGTGTGTGTTTATGTGTGCGTGTGTTGGCGCGCACGTGTGCGTGTGTGGGTGCGTGTGTACGTGCGTGTGTTTGTGTGTGCTTGTGCTGGCGCGTTTGTTTGTGTGGGTGCGTGGGTGGGTGCGTGAGTGTGGGTGCATGTGTGTCGGTGCGTGTGTCTGTGCGTATGTGGATTCGCGGGTGTGTGTGTGTGCTTGTATTGGTTCCGTTTGTGTGCGTGTTTGGGGGAAAGGATGCGTGTGTGTGGGTGCACGTGTGTGTACGTGTGTCGGTGCGTTTGTGGGTGCGTGTGTGGATTTGTGTGTGGATGCGAGTGTGTGGGTGCGTGTATGGGCGCATGTGTGTATGGGTGTGTACGTGTGAGTGGGTGCATATATGTGTGTGTGTGTGTGTGTGTTTGGGAGCGTGTTTGTGTGTGTGCGTGAGTTGGTGCTTGTGTTTGCATGTCTGGGTGCCTGTGTGTGAGTGTATGTGTGCGTTCGTGTGTCAGTGCGTGTGTGGGTGCGTGTGTGTGGATGCGTGTGTGAGTCTGCATGTGTGGGTTCGTGTGTGGATGGGTGTGTGTGTGGGGGGGGGCGTATGTGTGTGGGTGCTTGCGGGTGTGTGGGTGCGCGTGTGTTGGCTCGTGTGTGTGCGTGTGTGGGTGCGGGTGTATGGGTGCGTTTGTGCTAGCGCGCCCGCGTGTGTGTGTGTGTGTGTGTGTGTGTGTGTGTGTTTTGTTTTGTTTGGGTTGTCGCGGGGTGTTCGTGTGTGGGTGCGTGTGTGTGTGCTTGTGCTGGAGCGTGTGTGTGTGTGTGTGTGTGTGTGTGTGTGTGGTGCATGTGTGTGTATGTGTGTGGGTGCGTGTGTGTGTGTGTGTGCTTGTGGTGGAATGTGTGTGTGTGAGTGTGTGTGTGGGTGCGTGTGTGTGTACGTCAGGTGGCCCGTGTGTGGGCGAATGTGGGTGCGTGTTTGGGTGGGTGCGTGTGTGGGTTGCGTGCGTGTGTGTGTATGTGTGGGTGTGTGTGCGTTTGATAGCGCATGTGTGGGCGAATGTGGGTGCGTGTGGGGCTATCTGTGAAGGTGGGTGCGTTTGTTTGAGTGGGTGCGTGTGTGCGTGTCTTTGTGCGTGTGTGGGCGTATGTGGGTGCGTGCGTCGCGTGTGTGTGAGGATGTTCCCGAGTGCGTGTGTGGATGCGCGCGCGTGTGTGTGTGTGTGGGGGGGGGGGCACGTGTGTGGGTGCGTATGCGTGTGCTTGTGCTGCGCGTGAGTGTGTGGGTGCCTGTGTGTGTGCATGTGTGGGTAGGTGTGAGTGTGGGTGTGTTTGTGAGTGTGTGTGTGTGTGCGTGTATTGGCGCGTATGTGGGCGTATGTGGGTGTTTTGTGGGTGGTTGCGTGTGTGTGCGTTTGTGTGTGGATACGTGTGTTGTGTGTGCGTGTATGGGTGCTTGTAGGGGCGCGTGTGGGGGCGTATGTGGGTGCGTGTGTGGGTGGGTGCGTGTGCGTGGGTGCGTGCGTGCGTGTATTTGCGTGTGTGGCGCGTGTGTGTGGGGTTGCGTGTCTGGTGCATGTGTGTGTGTATGTGTGGTGCGTGTTTGTACGTTTGCGCGTGTGTGTGGGTGCGTAGGTGTGGGTGCATGTTTGGGAGCGTATGTATGGGTGCGTGTGCCGTTCATGTGTGTGTATGTGTGCGTATTTTGGCGCGCGTGTGTACGTGTGTGGGTGCGTGTATGGGTGCTTGAGTATGGGTTCGTGTGTTTGTGTGTGTGTGTGCTTGCGCGTGCGTATGGGTCCGTGTGTGTTAGTGCGTGTGTGAGTGCGTGTTAGGGTGCGTGTGTGTTGTTGCGTGTGTGTGTGTGTGTGTGTGCGTGTTTTGGCGCGTGTGGGTGCGTGTGTGGGTGGGTGTTTGTGTGTGTGTGTGTGTGTGTTTGTGTGTGTGTGTTTTTGTGTGTATATATATATGTGTGTGTGTGCGTGCGCGTATAACAGAGAGAGAGAGAGTGAGCCAGAGAGAGAGAGAGAGAAAGTGTGTGCGTGTGTCGGTGCGTGTATGGGTGCGTGTGTTGATTCGTGTGTGGGTGCGTGGGTGTGGGTGCTTATGTGTGTGTGCGTGTGTCGGTGGGTGTTTGGGTGCATGTGTGGATTCGTGTGTGTGTGTGCGTGTGTGTGTGTGTGCGTTTGTTGGCGCGTGTGTGTTCGCGGGTGGGTGTGTTTGTGGATGCGGGTGTGTGGGTGCGGGTGTGTGTGTGGGTGCATGTGTGTGAATGAGTGTGTTGGTACGTGTGTGGGTGCGTGTGTGAATTGGTGTGTGCGTTTGTGTGTGGGTGCGTGTGTGTGAGGTGCGCGTGTGTATATGTGCGTGTGTGGATTCGTGTGGGGGTGCATGTGAGTGTGCGTGCGTGTGTGGGAGCATGTCGGTGTGGGTCCGTGCGTGTGTGGTTGAGTGTGAGTGGGTGCGTGTGTGTGTATGTGTGTATGTATGCGTGTTTGGGCGCATATTTGTATGTGGGTGCGTGTGAGTGGGTACATGTATGGGCGCATGTGTGTATGGGTGTGTACGTGTGAGTGGGTGCATATATGTGTGTGTGTGTTTGGGTGGGTGTTTGTGTGTGTGCGTGAGTTGGTGCTTGTGTTTGCATGTCTGGGTGCCTGTGTGTGAGTGCATGTGTGCGTTCGTGTGTCAGTGCGTGTGTGCGTGCGTGTGTGTGGATGCGTGTGTGAGTCTGCATGTGTGGGTTCGTGTGTGGATGTGTGTGTGTGTGTGTGGGCGTATGTGTGTGGGTGCTTGCGGGTGTGTGGGTGAGCGTGTGTTGGCTCGTGTGTGTGCGTGTGTGGGTACGGGTGTATGGGTGCGTTTGTGCTAGCGCGCCCGCGTGTGTGTGTGTGTGTGTGTTTGTTTGGGTTGTCGCGGGGTGTTCGTGTGTGGGTGCGTGTGTGTGTATGTGTGTGTGTGTGTGTGAGTGTGTGTTGTTGCGGAGGTGTTCGTGTGTGGGTGCGTGTGTGTGTGCGTACTTGTGGTGGAATGTGTGTGTGTGAGTGTGTGTGTGTGGGTACGAGCGAGTGTGGGTGCGTTTGTGTGTGTGGGTGCGTGTGTGTGTACGTGAGGTGGCCTGTGTGTGGGCGAATGTGGGTGCGTGTTTGGGTGGGTGCGTGTGTGGGTTGCGTGCGTGTGTGTGTATGTGTGGGTGTGTGTGCGTTTGATAGCGCATGTGTGGGCGAATGTGGGTGCGTGTGTGGGTGCGTGTGGGGCTATCTGTAAAGGTGGGTGCGTTTGTTTGAGTGGGTGCGTGTGTGCGTGTCTTTGTGCGTGTGTGGGCGTATGTGGGTGCGTGTGTCGCGTGTGTGTGAGGATGTTCCCGAGTGCGTGTGTGGATGCGCGCGCGCGTGTGTGTGTGTGTGTGTGTGTGTGTGTGTGTGTGGGTGCACGTGTGTGGGTGCGTATGCGTGTGCTTGTGCTGGCGCGTGAGTGTGTGGGTGCCTGTGTGTGTGCATGTGTGGGTAGGTGTGAGTGTGGGTGTGTTTGTGAGTGTGTGTGTGTGTGTGTGTGTGTGTGCGTGTATTGGCGCGTATGTGGGCGTATGTGGGTGCTTGTTTGGGTGGGTGCGTGTGTGTGCGTGTGTGTGTGGATACGTGTGTTGTGCGTGCGTGTATGGGTGCTTGTAGGGGCGCGTGTGGGGGCGTATGTGGGTGCGTGTGTGGGTGGGAGCGTGTGCGTGGGTGCGTGCGTGCGTGTATTTGCGTGTGTGGCGCGTGTGTGTGGGGTTGCGTGTCTGGTGCATGTGTGTGTGTATGTGTTGTGCGTTTTTGTACGTTTGCGTGTGTGGGCGCGTGTGTGTGGGTGCGTAGGTGTGGGTGCATGTTTGGGAGCGTGTGTATGGGTGCGTGTGTCGTTCATGTGTGTGTATGTGTGCGTATTTTGGCGCGCGTGTGTACGTGTGTGGGTGCGTGTATGGGTGCTTGAGTATGGGTTCGTGTGTTTGTGTGTGTGTGTGTGCTTGCGCGTGCGTATAGGTCCGTGTTTGTTAGTGCGTGTGTGAGTGCGTGTTAGGGTGCGTGTGTGTTGTTGCGTGTGTGTGTGCGTGTTTTGGCGCATGTGGGTGCGTGTGTGGGTGGGTGTTTGTGTGTGTGTGTTTGTGTGTGTGTGTGTTTTTGTGTGTGTATGTATATATGTGTGTGTGTGCGTGCGCGTATAACAGAGAGAGAGAGTGAGCCAGAGAGAGAGAGAGAAAGTGTGTGCGTGTGTCGGTGCGTGTATGGGTGCGTGTGTTGATTCGTGTGTGGGTGCGTGGGTGTGGGTGCTTATGTGTGTGTGCGTGTGGGTGTGTGGGTGCATGTGTGGATTCGTGTGTGTGTGTGTGTGCGTGTGTGTGTGTGTGCGTATGTTGGCGCGTGTGTGTTCGCGGGTGGGTGTGTTTCTGGGTGCGGGTGTGTGGGTGCGTGTGTGTGTGTGGGTGCATGTGTGTGAATGAGTGTGTTGGTACGTGTGTGGGTGCGTGTGTGAATTGGTGTGTGGGTGCGTGTGTGCGTTTGTGTGTGGGTGCGTGTGTGTGAGGTGCGCGTGTGTATATGTGCGTGTGTGGATTCGTGTGGGGGTGCATGTGAGTTTGCGTGCGTGTGTGGGAGCATGTCGGTGTGGGTCCGTGCGTGTATGGTTGAGTGTGAGTGGGTGCGTGTGTATGGGTGCATATGTGTGGGTGAGTCGTTGCGTGTGTAGTTGCGTGTGTGTGTGTGTGGGTGCGTGTGTGTGCGTGTGTGTATGTATGTGTGTTTGGGCGCATGTTTGTATGTGGATGCGTGTGAGTGGGTACATGTGTGTGTTTGTGTGTGTGTGGGTGCAAGTATGTGTGGGTGCGTGTGTGTAGGTGTGTTTGTGGGCGTGCGTTGGCTTGGGTTTGTGTGTGTGTGCGGATGCCTGTGTGTGGGTGCGTGTGTGATGCGTGTGTGTATGTGTGCGTGTGTGGGCGCGTGTTTGGGTGCGTGTGTGTGGGTGCGTGTGTCCTTCATGTGTGTGTATGCGTGCGTATGTTGGCGTGCGTGTGTGCGTGTATGTGTGCGTGTGTGTGTGGTGGTGCGTGAATGGGTGCGCGGGTGAGTGCATGTGTGTGTGGATGCGTGTGTGGTGCGTGTGTTTATGGGTGCTTGTGTGGGCGTGTCTGTGGGGGTGCGTGTGTGTGGTTGCGCGGGTGTGTGTGGGGGTGTGGGGGTGGTTGCATGTGTGGGTCTGGGAGCGTGTGTATTCCACGTGTGCGTGTGTGGTTTCGTGTGTGGTAGCATGTGTGTGCGTGTGTGAGGGTGCGTGTGTGGTGCAAGTGTGTGTGTATGCGTGCGTTTGTCAACGCGCATGTAAGCGTGTGTGGGTGAGTGTGTAAGTGCGTGTGTGTGTGCTTGTTCTGGCGCTTGTTTGTCTGTGGGTGCGTGTGTGGGCGGGTGTGTGGGAGCGTGTGAGGATGCGAGTGTGTGTGCATGTGTGTGTGTGTGTGTGTCGGTGCTTGTGTCGGTGCGTGTGTGGATTCGCGTGTTTGTGTGTAGGCGTGTGTGGATGAGTGTGTAAGTGCGTGTGTGTGTGGTTGTGCTGGCGCTTTTGTGTCTGTGGGTGCGTGCGTGGGCGGGTGTTTGGGAGCGTGTGAGGATGCAAGTGTGTGTGCATGTTTGTGTGTGTGCGTGTATCGGTGCATGTGTGTGTGCGTGTGTGTATTCATGTGTGTGTGTGTGTGTGTGTATGTGTGTGTGTGTGTGTGTGTGTGTGTGTGTGTGTGTGTGTGCTTGTTTGCGTGTGTGGGTGAGTGTGTGTGTGTGTGTGGATTCGTGTGTCCTTTATGTGTGTGTATGTGTGCGTATGTTGGTGCGTGTGTGTGGGTGCGTGTGTGTGCGTGTGGGTGAGTGTATCTGTGTTTGGGCGCATGTGTGTGTTGATGCCTCAGTCGAGTATTTGTTTGTATGGGTGCACGTGTGGGTGTGTGTGTGGGTGCGTGTGTTTGGGTGCGTGAGTGTGGGTGCGTGTGTGAGTATGGCTGTGTGCGTGGTGTATGTGTGAGTATGTTGGCGCGAATGTGGTGCGTGTGTGGGTGCGTGTGTAGCTGGGTGGATACGTGGGTGTGCTTCTGCTGGCGCGTTGTGCATGTGTGGGTGCGTGTTTTGGTGCGTGTGTGAGGATGCGTGTGTGCAACATGTGTGTGTGTGTGTGTGTATGTGGGTTCGTGTGAGGGTGCGAGTGTGGGTGCGTGTGTGTGTGGGTGTATGTGTGCATGGGGTGAATGTGTGTATGCGTGTCTCGGTGCTTGTGTTTGTATGTGTGGATTCGCGTGTGTATATGTTGGTGCATGTGTGTGCGTGTGTGGGTGTGTGTGTGGGAGTATATGTGTGGGTGCATGTGTGTGCGTGTGTCGGTGCGTGTGTGGATGCGTGTGTGTATTCGTGTGTGGTTGCCTGTGTGTGGGTACCTGTGTGTATGTGTGCGTGTGTGAGCGCATGTGTGTATGTGGGCGCGTTTGAGTGGATGCAAGTGTGTTTGTGTGTGTGTGTGCGTGTATATCTGTGCGAGTGTTGGCGCGTGTGTGTGTGCGTGTGTGGGTGCGTCTGTGCGGGTTCGTGTCTGTGGGTGCGTGTGAGTGTGGGTGCGTGTGTTGGTGCGTGTGTGGGTGCGTGTGTGGATTCGTGTGTGGTTGCGTTTGTGTCCGTGAGTGTGTGGGCACCTGTCTGTGTGGATGCATGCGTGTGTGTGTGTGTGCGTGTGTGGGTGTGGTGTGGGTGTGTGTGTGGGAGCATGTGGTTGTATGTGAACGTGTGTTGGCGCGTGTGTGTGCTTGTGAGGGTGCGTCTGTGTGTATGTATGTTTTTTTGTTATTGCGTGCATGTGTGTATGCGTGCATGTGTTTGCGCGTGTGTTGTTGCATGTGTTCGCATGTGTGTATGTGCATGTGTGGGTCTGCGTCTGAGTGTGGGCGTGTGTTGGCGTGTGTGGGTGCATGTGTGTGTGTATGTGTTGTGCGTTTTTGTACGTTTGCGTGTGTGGGCGCGTGTGTGTGGGTGCGTAGGTGTGGGTGCATGTTTGGGAGCGTGTGTATGGGTGCGTGTGTCGTTCATGTGTGTGTATGTGTGCGTATTTTGGCGCGCGTGTGTACGTGTGTGGGTGCGTGTATGGGTGCTTGAGTATGGGTTCGTGTGTTTGTGTGTGTGTGTGTGCTTGCGCGTGCGCATAGGTCCGTGTTTGTTAGTGCGTGTGTGAGTGCGTGTTAGGGTGCGTGTGTGTTGTTGCGTGTGTGTGTGTGCGTGTTTTGGCGCATGTGGGTGCGTGTGTGGGTGGGTGTTTGTGTGTGTGTGTTTGTGTGTGTGTGTGTTTTTGTGTGTGTATGTATATATGTGTGTGTGTGCGTGCGCGTATAACAGAGAGAGAGAGTGAGCCAGAGAGAGAGAGAGAAAGTGTGTGCGTGTGTCGGTGCGTGTATGGGTGCGTGTGTTGATTCGTGTGTGGGTGCGTGGGTGTGGGTGCTTATGTGTGTGTGCGTGTGGGTGTGTGGGTGCATGTGTGGATTCGTGTGTGTGTGTGTGTGCGTGTGTGTGTGTGTGCGTATGTTGGCGCGTGTGTGTTCGCGGGTGGGTGTGTTTCTGGGTGCGGGTGTGTGGGTGCGTGTGTGTGTGTGGGTGCATGTGTGTGAATGAGTGTGTTGGTACGTGTGTGGGTGCGTGTGTGAATTGGTGTGTGGGTGCGTGTGTGCGTTTGTGTGTGGGTGCGTGTGTGTGAGGTGCGCGTGTGTATATGTGCGTGTGTGGATTCGTGTGGGGGTGCATGTGAGTTTGCGTGCGTGTGTGGGAGCATGTCGGTGTGGGTCCGTGCGTGTATGGTTGAGTGTGAGTGGGTGCGTGTGTATGGGTGCATATGTGTGGGTGAGTCGTTGCGTGTGTAGTTGCGTGTGTGTGTGTGTGGGTGCGTGTGTGTGCGTGTGTGTATGTATGTGTGTTTGCGCGCATGTTTGTATGTGGATGCGTGTGAGTGGGTACATGTGTGTGTTTGTGTGTGTGTGGGTGCAAGTATGTGTGGGTGCGTGTGTGTAGGTGTGTTTGTGGGCGTGCGTTGGCTTGGGTTTGTGTGTGTGTGCGGATGCCTGTGTGTGGGTGCGTGTGTGATGCGTGTGTGTATGTGTGCGTGTGTGGGCGCGTGTTTGGGTGCGTGTGTGTGGGTGCGTGTGTCCTTCATGTGTGTGTATGCGTGCGTATGTTGGTGTGCGTGTGTGCGTGTATGTGTGCGTGTGTGTGTGGTGGTGCGTGAATGGGTGCGCGGGTGAGTGCATGTGTGTGTGGATGCGTGTGTGGTGCGTGTGTGTATGGGTGCTTGTGTGGGCGTGTCTGTGGGGGTGCGTGTGTGTGGTTGCGCGGGTGTGTGTGGGGGTGTGGGGGTGGTTGCATGTGTGGGTCTGGGAGCGTGTGTATTCCACGTGTGCGTGTGTGGTTTCGTGTGTGGTAGCATGTGTGTGCGTGTGTGAGGGTGCGTGTGTGGTGCAAGTGTGTGTGTATGCGTGCGTTTGTCAACGCGCATGTAAGCGTGTGTGGGTGAGTGTGTAAGTGCGTGTGTGTGTGCTTGTTCTGGCGCTTGTTTGTCTGTGGGTGCGTGTGTGGGCGGGTGTGTGG
Source organism: Oasisia sp. SBJ-2009 (assembly GCA_964017155.1). NCBI lineage: Eukaryota > Metazoa > Annelida > Polychaeta > Sabellida > Siboglinidae > Oasisia > Oasisia sp. SBJ-2009. The sequence goes on along the minus strand of OZ024857.1, from coordinate 33,333,698 downwards.
GAGCGTGTGAGGATGCGAGTGTGTGTGCATGTGTGTGTGTGTGTGTGTGTGTGTGTGTGTGTGTGTGTCGGTGCTTGTGTCGGTGCGTGTGTGGATTCGCGTGTTTGTGTGTAGGCGTGTGTGGATGAGTGTGTAAGTGCGTGTGTGTGTGGTTGTGCTGGCGCTTTTGTGTCTGTGGGTGCGTGCGTGGGCGGGTGTTTGGGAGCGTGTGAGGATGCAAGTGTGTGTGCATGTTTGTGTGTGTGCGTGTATCGGTGCATGTGTGTGTGCGTGTGTGTATTCATGTGTGTGTGTGTGTGTATGTGTGTGTGTGTGTGTGTGTGTGTGTGTGTGTGTGTGTGCTTGTTTGCGTGTGTGGGTGAGTGTGTGTGTGTGTGTGGATTCGTGTGTCCTTTATGTGTGTGTATGTGTGCGTATGTTGGTGCGTGTGTGTGGGTGCGTGTGTGTGCGTGTGGGTGAGTGTATCTGTGTTTGGGCGCATGTGTGTGTTGATGCCTCAGTCGAGTATTTGTTTGTATGGGTGCACGTGTGGGTGTGTGTGTGGGTGCGTGTGTTTGGGTGCGTGAGTGTGGGTGCGTGTGTGAGTATGGCTGTGTGCGTGGTGTATGTGTGAGTATGTTGGCGCGAATGTGGTGCGTGTGTGGGTGCGTGTGTAGCTGGGTGGATACGTGGGTGTGCTTCTGCTGGCGCGTTGTGCATGTGTGTGTGCGTGTTTTGGTGCGTGTGTGAGGATGCGTGTGTGCAACATGTGTGTGTGTGTGTGTATGTGGGTTCGTGTGAGGGTGCGAGTGTGGGTGCGTGTGTGTGTGGGTGTATGTGTGCATGGGGTGAATGTGTGTATGCGTGTCTCGGTGCTTGTGTTTGTATGTGTGGATTCGCGTGTGTATATGTTGGTGCATGTGTGTGCGTGTGTGGGTGTGTGTGTGGGAGTATATGTGTGGGTGCATGTGTGTGCGTGTGTCGGTGCGTGTGTGGATGCGTGTGTGTATTCGTGTGTGGTTGCCTGTGTGTGGGTACCTGTGTGTATGTGTGCGTGTGTGAGCGCATGTGTGTATGTGGGCGCGTTTGAGTGGATGCAAGTGTGTTTGTGTGTGTGTGTGCGTGTATATCTGTGCGAGTGTTGGCGCGTGTGTGTGTGCGTGTGTGGGTGCGTCTGTGCGGGTTCGTGTCTGTGGGTGCGTGTGAGTGTGGGTGCGTGTGTTGGTGCGTGTGTGGGTGCGTGTGTGGATTCGTGTGTGGTTGCGTTTGTGTCCGTGAGTGTGTGGGCACCTGTCTGTGTGGATGCATGCGTGTGTGTGTGTGTGTGTGTGCGTGTGTGGGTGTGGTGTGGGTGTGTGTGTGGGAGCATGTGGTTGTATGTGAACGTGTGTTGGCGCGTGTGTGTGCTTGTGAGGGTGCGTCTGTGTGTATGTATGTTTTTTTGTTATTGCGTGCATGTGTGTATGCGTGCATGTGTTTGCGCGTGTGTTGTTGCATGTGTTCGCATGTGTGTATGTGCATGTGTGGGTCTGCGTCTGAGTGTGGGCGTGTGTTGGCGTGTGTGGGTGCATGTATGGGTGCTTGTGTGTGGTTGCATGTGTGGGTGCATGCGAACAATCGTGTGCGTGTGTGTGTGGGCGTGTGTGCGTGTGTTGGCGCGTGTGTGTGCGTTTTTGAGTGCGTGTGTGTGCGTGTGTATGGGTGCGTGTGTGTGGGTGTATGTGTGTGTGCGTGTATCGGTGCGTGTGTGGGTGCGTGTGTGGATTCGCGTGTGGGTGCGTGTGTGTGTGTGGATGCGTGTGGGTGGGTGCGTGTGTGGTGCATGTGTATGCACGTGTGGGTGTGTTGTCGCGTGTTTGTGCGTGTGTGGGTACGTGTGTGTGCGTGTGTTGGCGCGTGTGTGGATGTGTCTCGGTGTGTGGATACGTGTGAGTGAATGTATGTGTGTGTGCGTGTGTTAGTGCGTGTGTGCGGTTGCGTGTGTGTCGGTGCATGTGTGGGTGAGTGTGTGGATTCGTGTGTGTTCGTGTGTCCGTGTGTGGGTGAATGTGTGGGTGGGTTTTTGGATTCGTGTGTGGGTGCGTGTGTGTGTGTGTGCCTGTGTGAATATGTTCATATGGGGGCATGTATCTGTGAGTGCGTGCGTGTGTGTGTGGGTGGGTGTGTGTGTGTGGTGCGTGTGTGAGTATGTTCTGGTACGAGTGTCTGTATGTGCGAGCGTGTGTGGGTGTGGGTGTGTATGGATGCGTGTGCGTCTGTGAATTCGTGTGTTTGCGCTTGTGTGTGTGCGTGTGTGGGTGCCTGTGTATTTGTGTGCGTGCGCCTGTGGGCGCATGTCGGTGTGGGTCCGTGCGTGTGTGGGTGAGTGTGAGTAGGTGCGTGTGTGTGGGTGCATGTGTGTGGGTGAGTTGGTTCGTGTGTGCGTGCGTGTGTGGATTCGTGTGTGGGTGCGAGTGTGTGGGTCAGTGCGTTTGTGTGAATGGATGCATGTGAGGGCGCGTGTGTGTGTGTGTGCGTGTATGTGGGTCCATGGAAATTGGTACATGTATGTGTGTGGGTGCGTGTGTGGGTCTGGGTGCGTGTGTTTCTGCGTGTGTGTGTTCTTGTATGGGTGATGGGTGCGTGTGTGGGTGTGGGTGTGGGTGTGTGTGTTTGTGTGTGTGTGTGTGTTTATGTGTGGGTGTCGGTGCATGTGTGGGTGCTTGTGTTTGTGTGTGGGGTGCGTGTTTTTGTGAAAGTGTGCGTGCGTGTGCGGGTGGGTGTTTGTGGGTGTGTGCGTGTGTTGGCGCGGGTGTGTGCGTGTGTGCGTGTGTGTGTAGGTGCGTGTGTGTTGGTGAGTGTGTGCGTGTGTGCGGTTGCGTGTGTGTCGGTGCATGTGTGGGTGAGTGTGTGGATTCGTGTGTGTGCGTGTGTCCGTGTGTGGGTGAATGTGTGGGTGGGTTTTTGGATTCGTGTGTGGGTGCGTGTGTGTGTGTGTGTGTGTGTGTGGTGCGTGTGTGAGTATGTTCTGGTACGAGTGTGTGTATGTGAGAGCGTGTGTGGGTGTGGATGTGTATGGATGCGTGTGCGTCTGTGAATTCGTGTGTTTGCGAGTGTGTGTGTGTGCGTGTGTGGGTGCCTCTGTTTTGGGTGTGTGTATGTGTGTGTAGGTGCCCATGTGTCTGCTTGTGTGTTTGACCGTGTATTGGCGCGTGTGTGTGCGTGTGTAGGTGCGCATGTGTGGGCGTATGTGGGTGCGTGTGTGGGTGGGTGCGTGTGTGTGGGTGCGTGCGTGTGTGTATTTGCGTGTGTGGCGTATGTGTGGGGTTGTGTGTGTGGTGCATGTGTGCGTATGTGTGCGTGTGTGGGTGCGTGTGTGTGGGTGTGTGTGTTTTTGCGTGTGTTGGCTTGTGTTTGTGTGTATGTGTGTGGGTGTGTGTGAGGTGCGTATTTGTTTGTGTGCGTGTGTGGGCGCGTGTGTGTGGATTCGTGGGTGTGGGTGCGTGTTTTGGGTGCGTGTGTATGGATGCGTGTTTCGTTCATGTGTGTGTATGTGTGCGTATTTTGGCGCGCGTGTGTGCGTGTGTGGGTGCGTGTATGGGTGCGTGTGTAAGGGTTCGTGTGTGAGTGCGCGTGTGAACAGAAAGTGTGTGCGTGTTGTGTGTGTGGGTGCATGTGTGTGGGTGCATGTGTGCGTGCGTGTGTCGGTGGGTGTGTGGTTGCATGTGTGGATTCGTGTGTGTATGTTTGTGTGTGTTGGTACGTTAGTGGGTGCAAGTGTGGATTGGTGTGTGGGTGTATGTGAGTGCGTGCGTGTGTGGGTATATGTATGTGTGGGTGTGTGCGTCTGTATGTGGGTGCGTGTGTGTGGTGCGTGTGTGTATGTGCGGGTGTGGATTCGTGTGTGGGTGCGTGTCACTGTGCGTGCGTGTGTGGGAGCATGTCGGTGTAGGTCCGTGCGTGTGTGGGTGAGTGTGTGTGGGTGCCTGTGTGTGGTAGCATGTGTGTGGGTGAGTCGGTGCGTGTGTAATTGCTTGTGTGTGTGGGTGCGTGTGTGTATGTATGCGTGTTTGGGCGCATGTGTGTATGTGGGTGCGTGTGAGTGGGTGCATGTGTGTGTGAGTGTGTGTGTGTGTGTGTGTGTGTGTGTGTGTGTGCGTACATCTATGTGTAGGTGCATGTGTGTGGGTGTATTTGTGTGCGTGTGTTTGCATGTGTCCGTGTATGCGTGTGTCCGTGTGTGCGTGCGTGCGTGGGTACGTGTGTGGATTCGTGTGTGGGTGTGGGTGCGTGGGTGTGTGGGTGCGTGTGAGTATCGGTTCGTGTGTATATGGGTGCACACGCTGGTATGCAGGTATTGCAGTACCTCAGGAATTGCAATACCTCAGTGAGTTTGACGCCCCTGCCATGCAGAGTTGTAAACCACTGCCTTGTGGTATAGGTTCTTGTCAGAACCGAAGGCTAAGGGAGCAAACCCTAAACAGAAAACCATGTCACTGTGGCAGCATCAAGGGCGGTTGGTGTATGGAACTCCCAACATCTCTCGACCAGCCACTGCAGGGACAAATAGTTTGCGCCTGTCTTGACATGTTCTTGCCGGTGTGAGACCTCTATTTGTTCCCCGAGAGAGTGTCGCTAGTAACTTGCAAAATCCAGCGGTACTTCAAAACTTTTTCCTAGCAGCTTCCATGAAATGTACAACTGCACGAAACATGATACCGGATCGGCCGTCGCCCGGGTTACCAAGGACCGCGCTGCTCGACCTCATCTTCCGTCGACAGTGGAAAATCAGCTAGGAAGAAGAAGACAAAGAAGACAACTACTGACAATTGGACAATGGAACGTCAGGACTCTCCTCGACCGAGAAGCAGCTAACCGACCAGAAAGACGTACGGCACTAGTAGCAATAGAACTTGCCAAATACAACATCGACATCGCCGCCCTATGTGAAACAAGGTTCTCAGAGTCTGGTAGTCTCGACGACTTGGAATAATCTTTCTTCTGGAGTGGCAAACCCGAAGGAGAAAGAAGGGAGGCCGGAGTGGGCTTTGCTATCAAAAAGGATATCATCACAAAGCTGACAGAAATGCCACAGCCAGTAAGTGACAGAATCATGACGATGAGACTACCTCTGAGCAAGGACAACTTTTCTACAATCATCAGCGTGTATGCTCCGACAATGACAAACCCAGATGAAAGCAAGGAGGCCTTCTACAAGCAGCTCGCAAGTGTGCTCAGGGGCATCCCTCGTACCGATAAGCTACTGTTGATAGGATACTTCAATGCGAGGATAGGAAGAGACAATGACAAGTGGCCCTTGGTCATGGGCAAACATGGAATTGGGAAATGCAACTCCAATGGCGAACTTCTACTGGCTCTGTGCTCTGATTTCGAACTTATAGTGACGAACACCATGTTCAAGCAGAAGGATGAACGCAAGACCACCTGGATGCATCCTCGTTCCAAACACTGGCATATGATCGATTTCATCATCACGAGGTGTCGGGATAAGATGGACATCCACAGCACCCGAGCCATGCGTGGAGCAAACTGCTGGACCGATCACCAGATGCTGAGGTCAAAGGTGGCTTTCAGAATACGACAAAAGCTCAACAGGCAAGGGACAAATAAGCCGACCAAGCTCAACACTGCAAAACTAAGTACCATCAGCCATAGGGAGAGTTTTGAGCAGGAGATGGACAGGGCTCTCGCCCACTGGGAGGAGAAGGAAAATTCAACACCAGACGAGGAATGGGCAGCTCTGCAGCAGGTCGTGTACAACACAGCCAAGACATATCTTGGCAAGCGAGACAGAAAACACCAGGACTGGGGTGCATATATGTGTGTGTGTTTGGGTGCGTGTATGTGTGTGTGCGTGAGTTGGCGCTTGTGTTTGCATGTCTGGGTGCCTGTGTGTGGGTGCGTGGGTGTGAGTGCATGTATGCGTTCGTGTGTGGGTGCGTGTGTGGGTGCGTGTGTGTGGGTGCGTGTGTGAGTCTGCGTGTGTGTGTGTGTGTGCGTGCGTGGATGTGTGTGTGTGTGTGTGTGTGTGTGTGTGTGTGTGGGCGTATGTGTGTGTGTGCTTGCGGTTGTGTGGGTCCGCGTGTGTTTCATGTGTGCGTGTGTTTGTAGGTGTGCGTGTGTTGGCTCGTGTGTGTGCGTGTGTGGTTGCGGGTGTATGGGTGCGTTTGTGCTAGCGCGCCCGCGTGTGTGTGTGTGTTTGTTTGGGTTGTCGCGGGGGTGTTCGTGTGTGGGTGCGTGTGTGGGTGCTTGTGCTGGAGCGTGTGTGTGTGGGTGTGTGTATGGTGCATGTGTGTGTGTGTGTGAGTGTGTGTTGTTGCGGGGGTGTTCGTGTGCGGGTGCGTGTGTGTGTGTGCTTGTGGTGGAATGTGTGTGTGTGTGTGTGTGTGTGTGTGAGTGTGTGTGTGTGGGTACGAGCGAATGTGGGTGCGTTTGTGTGTGTGGGTGCGTGTGTGTGTACGTGAGGTGGCCCGTGTGTGGGCGAAGGTGGGTGCGTGTGCGTGTGTGTGTGTGTGTGTGTGTGTGTGTGGGTGTGGGTGTGGGTGTGTGTGCGTATGATAGCGCATGTGTGGGCGAATGTGGGTGCGTGTGTGGGTGCGTGTGGGGCTATTTGTGAGGGTGGGTGCGTTTGTTTGAGTGGGTGTGTGTGTGCGTGTCTTTGTGTCTGTGTGTGGGCGTACGTGGATGCGAGTCTGGCGTGTGTGTGAGGATGTTCCCGAGTGCGTGTGTGGATGGGTGTGTGTGTGTGTATGTGTGTGTGTGGGTGCACGTGTGTGGGTGCGTATGCGTGTGCTTGTGCTGGCGCGTGAGTGTGTGGGTGCGTGTGTGTGTGTGCATGTGTGGGTAGGTGTGAGAGTGGGTGTGTTTGTGAGTGTGTGTGTATGTGTGTTGGTAGGTGTGTGTGTGCGTGTATTGGCGCGTGTGTGGGCGTATGTGGGTGTTTGTGTGGGTGTGTGCGTGTGTGTGCGTGTGCGGGTACGTGTGTTGGCGCGTGTGTATGCGTGTGGGGGTGCGTGAATAGGTGCGGGGGTGCGGGTGTGTGTGTGTGCTTGTCTGGATACGTGTGTTTTGCGTGCGTGTATGGGTGCTTGTGGGGGCGCGTGTGGGTGCGTGTGTGGGTGCGTGAATAGTTGCGTGGGTGCGAGTATGTGTGTGTTTGTGCTCGCGCGTGTGTGTGATTGTGTGGTGCGTGTGTAAGTGCGTGTGTGGGTGCGTTTGCGAGGGTACCTGTGTGGTGCATGTGTGTGTTTATGTGTGCGTGTGTTGGCGCGCATGTGTGTGTGTGGGTGCGTGTGTACGTGCGTGTCTTTGTGTGTGCTTGTGCTGGCGGGTTTGTTTGTGTGGGTGCGTGGGTGGGTGGGTGCGTGTGAAGGTGCGTGTGTGGGGGCGTGTGTGGGCGCATGTGTGTATGTTGGTACGTGTGAGTGGGTGCATATATGTGTGTGTGTTTGGGTGCGTGTTTGTGTGTGTGCGTGAGTTGGCGCGCGTGTTTGCATGTGTGGGTGCCTGTGTGTGGGTGCCTGTGTGTGAGTGCATGTGTGTGTTCGTGTGTCGATGCGTGTGTTGGTGCATGTGTGGATTCGTATCTGTGTGTGTGTGTGTGTGTGTGAGTGTGTGAGTGAGTGTGTGTGTGTGTGTGTGCATGTGTTGGGGCGTGTGAGCTCGCGTGTGGATGCGTGTGTGGATGCGTGTGTGTGGGTGCGTGGAGCATGTTTGTGTATGTGTTCGTGTGTTGTCGCGCGTGTGTGCGTGTCTTGGTGCGGGTGTGGGTGAGTGTGTGGGTGCGTGTTTGGGTACGTGTGAGGGTTGGTGCGTTTGTGTGTGTGTGTGTGCGTGTGTTGGAGCGTGTGGGGGCGTATGTGGGTGCGTGTGTGGGTGGGTGCGTGTGCGTGGGTGCGTGCGTGCGTGTATTTGCGTGTGTGGCGCGTGTGTGGGGTTGCGTGTCTGGTGCATGTGTGTGTATGTGTGCGTGTGTGGTGCGTGTTTGCACGTGTGCGTGTGTGGGCGCGTGTGTGTGGTTGCGTAGGTGTGGGTGCATGTTTGGGTGCGTGTGTATGGGTGCGTGTGTCGTTCATGTGTGTGTATGGGTGCGTATTTTGACGCGCGTGTGTTCGTGTGTGGGTGCGTGTATGGGTGCTGGTGTATGGGTTCGTGTGTTTGTGTGTGCGTATGTGTGCTTGCGCGTGCGTATGGGTCCGTGTGTGAGTGCGCCGGTGAGTGTGTGTTAGGGTGCGTGTGTGTTGTTGTGTGTGTGTGTGTGTGTGTGTGTGTGTGTGTGTGTGCGTGTTTTGGCGCGTGTGGGTGCGTGTGTGGGTGGGTGTTTGTATGTGTGTGTGTGTGTGTGTGTGTGTGTGTGTGTGTGTGTTTGTGTGTGTGTGTGTGTTTGTGTGTGTGTATATGTGTGTGTGTGTACGTGCGTGCGCGTATAACAGAGAGAGAGAGAGTGAGCGAGAGATACAGAGAAAGTGTGTGTGTGTGTCGGTACGTGTATGGGTGCGTGTATGGGTGCGTGTATGGGTGCGTGTATGGGTGCGTGTTTGTGTCTGTGCGTGAGTTGGCGCGCGTGTTTGCATGTGTGCGTGCCTGTGTGTGGGTGCGTGTGAGTGAGTGCATGTGTGTGTTGGTGTGTCGGTGCGTGTGTTGGTGCATGTGTGGATTCGTATGTGTGTGTGTGTGTGTGTGTGTGCGTGTGTTGGGGCGTATGTGGGTGCATGTGTGGATTCGTGTGTGGGTGCGTGTGTGTGCGTGCGTATGTGGGCACATCTCTATGTTGGTGCTTCCGTTTTTGTGGGGGTGCGGGTGTGTGTGGTACGTGTGTGTATGTGTGCGAGTGTGGTTTCGTGTGAGGGTGCGTGTGTATGCGTGTGTGGGCCCTTTTCTGTCTGGGTGCGTGTGTGGGTGCGTGCTTTCGTGTGTGGGGCGTGTGTGTGCGTGTGCGTGTGTATGTGGGTCCGTAAGTGGGTGTGTGTGAGTGTGGGTGCGTCTGTGGGTGCGTGTTTTGGCGCGTATGTGTGCGTGTGTGGGTGCATGTGTCGTTTGGTGCATGTGTGTGGGTACGTCTGTGTGGGTGTGTGTATGTGTATGTGTGTGTGCGTGTCTGTAGGTCCGTGTGTGTGTGGGCGCGTTTGTGGTGCATGTTTGTGTATGTGTGCGTATGCATGCGCCTGTGTGTGCATTTGTATGTGTGTGTGTGCGTCTGCCTGTGGTGTACGTGTTTTGGCGCGTCTGTGTGCGTCTGTGGACTCGTGTGTGTGGGTGCATGTGTGTGTGTGTGTGTGTGTGTGTGTGTGTGTGTTTGTGTGTGTGTGTGTGTGTGTGTGTGGGTGGGTGCGTGTGTGGGTGCGTGTGTGGATTCGTGTGTGGTGCGTGTGTGTGGGTGCGTGTGCGTAGGTGTGCGTGTGGGCGCATCTGTGTGTGGGTGCTTGCGAGTGTGTGGGTGGGTGCGTGTGTGGTGCACGTGTGTTTGTATGCATGTGTGAGCGCGTGTGTGAGTCGGTGTGTCGGTGCGTGTGTGGGTGCGTGTGTGGATTCGTGTTTTGGTGCGTGCTTGGGTGCGTGTTTGTGGGAGCGTGGAGCATGTGTGTGTGTATGTGTTCGTGTGTTGTCGCGCGTGTGTGCGTGTCTGAGTGCGGGTGTGGGTGAACGTGTGGGTGCGTGTTTGGGTACGTGTGAGTGTTGGTGCGTTTGTGTATGTGGGTGCGTGTGTGTGAGCGTGTGTTGGAGCGTGTGGGGGCGTATGTGGGTGCGTGTGTGTGTGGGTGCGTGTGTGGATTCGCGTGTGGGTGCGTGTGTGTGTGTGGATGCGTGTGGGTGGGTGCGTGTGTGGTGCATGTGTATGCACGTGTGCGTGTGTTGTCGCGTGTTTGTGCGTGTGTGGGTACGTGTGTGTGCGTGTGTTGGGGCGTGTGTGGATGTGTCTCGGTGTGTGGATACGTGTGAGTGAATGTATGTGTGTGTGCGTGTGTTAGTGCGTGTGTGCGGTTGCGTGTGTGTCGGTGCATGTGTGGGTGAGTGTGTGGATTCGTGTGTGTGCGTGTGTCCGTGTGTGGGTGAATGTGTGGGTGGGTTTTTGGATTCGTGTGTGGGTGCGTGTGTGTGTGTGTGCCTGTGTGAATATGTTCATATGGGGGCATGTATCTGTGAGTGCGTGCGTGTGTGTGTGGGTGGGTGTGTGTGTGTGGTGCGTGTGTGAGTATGTTCTGGTACGAGTGTGTGTATGTGCGAGCGTGTGTGGGTGTGGGTGTGTATGGATGCGTGTGCGTCTGTGAATTCGTGTGTTTGCGCGTGTGTGTGTGCGTGTGTAGGTGCCTGTGTATTTGTGTGCGTGCGCCTGTGGGCGCATGTCGGTGTGGGTCCGTGCGTGTGTGGGTGAGTGTGAGTAGGTGCGTGTGTGTGGGTGCATGTGTGTGGGTGAGTTGGTTCGTGTGTGCGTGCGTGTGTGGATTCGTGTGTGGGTGCGAGTGTGTGGGTCAGTGCGTTTGTGTGAATGGATGCATGTGAGGGCGCGTGTGTGTGTGTGTGCGTGTATGTGGGTCCATGGAAATTGGTGCATGTATGTGTGTGGGTGCGTGTGTGGGTCTGGGTGCGTGTGTTTCTGCGTGTGTGTGTTCTTGTATGGGTGATGGGTGCGTGTGTGGGTGTGGGTGTGGGTGTGGGTGTGTGTGTTTGTGTGTGTGTGTGTGTGTGTTTGTGTGTGGGTGTCGGTGCATGTGTGGGTGCTTGTGTTTGTGTGTGGGGTGCGTGTTTTTGTGAAAGTGTGCGTGCGTGTGCGGGTGGGTGTTTGTGGGTGTGTGCGTGTGTTGGCGCGTGTGTGTGCGTGTGTGCGTGTGTGTGTAGGTGCGTGTGTGTTGGTGCGTGTGTGCGTGTGTGCGGTTGCGTGTGTGTCGGTGCATGTGTGGGTGAGTGTGTGGATTCGTGTGTGTGCGTGTGTCCGTGTGTGGGTGAATGTGTGGGTGGGTTTTTGGATTCGTGTGTGGGTGCGTGTGTGTGTGTGTGTGTGTGTGTGTGTGTGTGGTGCGTGTGTGAGTATGTTCTGGTACGGGTGTGTGTATGTGAGAGCGTGTGTGGGTGTGGATGTGTATGGATGCGTGTGCGTCTGTGAATTCGTGTGTTTGCGAGTGTGTGTGTGTGCGTGTGTGGGTGCCTCTGTTTGGGTGTGTGTATGTGTGTGTAGGTGCCCATGTGTCTGCTTGTGTGTTTGACCGTGTATTGGCGCGTGTGTGTGCGTGTGTAGGTGCGCATGTGTGGGCGTATGTGGGTGCGTGTGTGGGTGGGTGCGTGTGTGTGGGTGCGTGCGTGTGTGTATTTGCGTGTGTGGCGTATGTGTGGGGTTGTGTGTGTGGTGCATGTGTGCGTATGTGTGCGTGTGTGGGTGCGTGTGTGTGGGTGTGTGTGTTTTTGCGTGTGTTGGCTTGTGTTTGTGTGTATGTGTGTGGGTGTGTGTGAGGTGCGTATTTGTTTGTGTGCGTGTGTGGGCGCGTGTGTGTGGATTCGTGGGTGTGGGTGCGTGTTTGGGTGCGTGTGTATGGATGCGTGTGTCGTTCATGTGTGTGTATGTGTGCGTATTTTGGCGCGCGTGTGTGCGTGTGTGGGTTCGTGTATGGGTGCGTGTGTATGGGTTCGTGTGTGAGTGCGCGTGTGAATGTGTGGGTGCATGTTTTGGCGCGTATGGGTGCGTGTGTGGGTGGGACTTTGTGTATGTGTATATATGTGTATATGTGTGTGTGCGCGCGCGTATGACAGAGAGAGAGAGAGAGAGTGAGTGAGTGAGAGAGACACAGAAAGTGTGTGCGTGTTGTGTGTGTGGGTGCATGTGTGTGGGTGCATGTGTGCGTGCGTGTGTCGGTGGGTGCGTGGTTGCATGTGTGGATTCGTGTGTGTATGTTTGCGTGTGTTGGTACGTTAGTGGGTGCAAGTGTGGATTGGTGTGTGGGTGTATGTGAGTGCGTGCGTGTGTGGGTATATGTATGTGTGGGTGTGTGCGTCTGTATGTGGGTGCGTGTGTGTGGTGCGTGTGTGTATGTGCGGGTGTGGATTCGTGTGTGGGTGCGTGTCACTGTGCGTGCGTGTGTGGGAGCATGTCGGTGTAGGTCCGTGCGTGTGTGGGTGAGTGTGTGTGGGTGCCTGTGTGTGGTAGCAAGTGTGTGGGTGAGTCGGTGCGTGTGTAATTGCTTGTGTGTGTGGGTGCGTGTGTGTATGTATGCGTGTTTGGGCGCATGTGTGTATGTGGGTGCGTGTGAGTGGGTGCATGTGTGTGTGAGTGTGTGTGTGTGTGTGTGTGTGTGTGTGTGTGTGTGTGCGTACATCTATGTGTGGGTGCGTGTGTGTGGGTGTATTTGTGTGCGTGTGTTTGCATGTGTCCGTGTATGCGTGTGTCCGCGTGTGCGTGCGTGCGTGCGTGCGTGCGTGGGTACGTGTGTGGATTCGTGTGTGGGTGTGGGTGCGTGGGTGTGTGGGTGCGTGTGAGTATCGGTTCGTGTGTATATGGGTGCACACGCTGGTATGCAGGTATTGCAGTACCTCAGGTATTGCAATACCTCAGTGAGTTTGACGCCCCTGCCATGCAGAGTTGTAAACCACTGCCTTGTGGTATAGGTTCTTGTCAGAACCGAAGGCTAAGGGAGCAAACCCTAAACAGAAAACCATGTCACTGTGGCAGCATCAAGGGCGGTTGGTGTATGGAACTCCCAACATCTCTCGACCAGCCACTGCAGGGACAAATAGTTTGCGCCTGTCTTGACATGTTCTTGCCGGTGTGAGACCTCTATTTGTTCCCCGAGAGAGTGTCGCTAGTAACTTGTAAAATCCAGCGGTACTTCAAAACTTTTTCCTAGCAGCTTCCATGAAATGTACAACTGCACGAAACATGATACCGGATCGGCCGTCGCCCGGGTTACCAAGGACCGCGCTGCTCGACCTCATCTTCCGTCGACAGTGGAAAATCAGCTAGGAAGAAGAAGACAAAGAAGACAACTACTGACAATTGGACAATGGAACGTCAGGACTCTCCTCGACCGAGAAGCAGCTAACCGACCAGAAAGACGTACGGCACTAGTAGCAATAGAACTTGCCAAATACAACATCGACATCGCCGCCCTATGTGAAACAAGGTTCTCAGAGTCTGGTAGTCTCGACGACTTGGAATAATCTTTCTTCTGGAGTGGCAAACCCGAAGGAGAAAGAAGGGAGGCCGGAGTGGGCTTTGCTATCAAAAAGGATATCATCACAAAGCTGACAGAAATGCCACAGCCAGTAAGTGACAGAATCATGACGATGAGACTACCTCTGAGCAAGGACAACTTTTCTACAATCATCAGCGTGTATGCTCCGACAATGACAAACCCAGATGAAAACAAGGAGGCCTTCTACAACCAGCTCGCAAGTGTGCTCAGGGGCATCCCTCGTACCGATAAGCTACTGTTGATAGGAGACTTCAATGCGAGGATAGGAAGAGACAATGACAAGTGGCCCTTGGTCATGGGCAAACATGGAATTGGGAAATGCAACTCCAATGGCGAACTTCTACTGGCTCTGTGCTCTGATTTCGAACTTATAGTGACGAACACCATGTTCAAGCAGAAGGATGAACGCAAGACCACCTGGATGCATCCTCGTTCCAAACACTGGCATATGATCGATTTCATCATCACGAGGTGTCGGGATAAGATGGACATCCACAGCACCCGAGCCATGCGTGGAGCAAACTGCTGGACCGATCACCAGATGCTGAGGTCAAAGGTGGCTTTCAGAATACGACAAAAGCTCAACAGGCAAGGGACAAATAAGCCGACCAAGCTCAACACTGCAAAACTAAGTACCATCAGCCATAGGGAGAGTTTTGAGCAGGAGATGGACAGGGCTCTCGCCCACTGGGAGGAGAAGGAAAATTCAACACCAGACGAGGAATGGGCAGCTCTGCAGCAGGTCGTGTACAACACAGCCAAGACATATCTTGGCAAGCGAGACAGAAAACACCAGGACTGGGGTGCATATATGTGTGTGTGTTTGGGTGCGTGTATGTGTGTGTGCGTGAGTTGGCGCTTGTGTTTGCATGTCTGGGTGCCTGTGTGTGGGTGCGTGGGTGTGAGTGCATGTATGCGTTCGTGTGTGGGTGCGTGTGTGGGTGCGTGTGTGTGGGTGCGTGTGTGATTCTGCGTGTGTGTGTGTGTGTGCGTGCGTGGATGTGTGTGTGTGTGTGTGTGTGTGTGTGTGTGTGTGTGTGTGTGTGTGTGGGCGTATGTGTGTGTGTGCTTGCGGTTGTGTGGGTCCGCGTGTGTTTCATGTGTGCGTGTGTTTGTAGGTGTGCGTGTGTTGGCTCGTGTGTGTGCGTGTGTGGTTGCGGGTGTATGGGTGCGTTTGTGCTAGCGCGCCCGCGTGTGTGTGTGTGTTTGTTTGGGTTGTCGCGGGGGTGTTCGTGTGTGGGTGCGTGTGTGGGTGCTTGTGCTGGAGCGTGTGTGTGTGGGTGTGTGAATGGTGCATGTGTGTGTGTGTGTGAGTGTGTGTTGTTGCGGGGGTGTTCGTGTGCGGGTGCGTGTGTGTGTGTGCTTGTGGTGGAATGTGTGTGTGTGTGTGTGTGTGAGTGTGTGTGTGTGTGGGTACGAGCGAATGTGGGTGCGTTTGTGTGTGTGGGTGCGTGTGTGTGTACGTGAGGTGGCCCGTGTGTGGGCGAAGGTGGGTGCGTGTGCGTGTGTGTGTGTGTGTGTGTGTGTGTGGGTGTGGGTGTGGGTGTGTGTGCGTATGATAGCGCATGTGTGGGCGAATGTGGGTGCGTGTGTGGGTGCGTGTGGGGCTATTTGTGAGGGTGGGTGCGTTTGTTTGAGTGGGTGTGTGTGTGCGTGTCTTTGTGTCTGTGTGTGGGCGTACGTGGATGCGAGTCTGGCGTGTGTGTGAGGATGTTCCCGAGTGCGTGTGTGGATGGGTGTGTGTGTGTGTATGTGTGTGTGTGGGTGCACGTTTGTGGGTGCGTATGCGTGTGCTTGTGCTGGCGCGTGAGTGTGTGGGTGCGTGTGTGTGTGTGCATGTGTGGGTAGGTGTGAGAGTGGGTGTGTTTGTGAGTGTGTGTGTATGTGTGTTGGTAGGTGTGTGTGTGCGTGTATTGGCGCGTGTGTGGGCGTATGTGGGTGTTTGTGTGGGTGTGTGCGTGTGTGTGCGTGTGCGGGTACGTGTGTTGGCGCGTGTGTATGCGTGTGGGGGTGCGTGAATAGGTGCGGGGGTGCGGGTGTGTGTGTGTGCTTGTCTGGATACGTGTGTTTTGCGTGCGTGTATGGGTGCTTGTGGGGGCGCGTGTGGGTGCGTGTGTGGGTGCGTGAATAGTTGCGTGGGTGCGAGTATGTGTGTGTTTGTGCTCGCGCGTGTGTGTGATTGTGTGGTGCGTGTGTAAGTGCGTGTGTGGGTGCGTTTGCGAGGGTACCTGTGTGGTGCATGTGTGTGTTTATGTGTGCGTGTGTTGGCGCGCATGTGTGTGTGTGGGTGCGTGTGTACGTGCGTGTCTTTGTGTGTGCTTGTGCTGGCGGGTTTGTTTGTGTGGGTGCGTGGGTGGGTGGGTGCGTGTGAAGGTGCGTGTGTGGGGGCGTGTGTGGGCGCATGTGTGTATGTTGGTACGTGTGAGTGGGTGCATATATGTGTGTGTGTTTGGGTGCGTGTTTGTGTGTGTGCGTGAGTTGGCGCGCGTGTTTGCATGTGTGGGTGCCTGTGTGTGGGTGCCTGTGTGTGAGTGCATGTGTGTGTTCGTGTGTCGATGCGTGTGTTGGTGCATGTGTGGATTCGTATGTGTGTGTGTGTGTGTGTGTGTGAGTGTGTGAGTGAGTGTGTGTGTGTGTGTGTGCATGTGTTGGGGCGTGTGAGCTCGCGTGTGGATGCGTGTGTGGATGCGTGTGTGTGGGTGCGTGGAGCATGTTTGTGTATGTGTTCGTGTGTTGTCGCGCGTGTGTGCGTGTCTTGGTGCGGGTGTGGGTGAGTGTGTGGGTGCGTGTTTGGGTACGTGTGAGGGTTGGTGCGTTTGTGTGTGTGTGTGTGCGTGTGTTGGAGCGTGTGGGGGCGTATGTGGGTGCGTGTGTGGGTGGGTGCGTGTGCGTGGGTGCGTGCGTGCGTGTATTTGCGTGTGTGGCGCGTGTGTGGGGTTGCGTGTCTGGTGCATGTGTGTGTATGTGTGCGTGTGTGGTGCGTGTTTGCACGTGTGCGTGTGTGGGCGCGTGTGTGTGGTTGCGTAGGTGTGGGTGCATGTTTCGGTGCGTGTGTATGGGTGCGTGTGTCGTTCATGTGTGTGTATGTGTGCGTATTTTGACGCGCGTGTGTTCGTGTGTGGGTGCGTGTATGGGTGCTGGTGTATGGGTTCGTGTGTTTGTGTGTGCGTGTGTGTGCTTGCGCGTGCGTATGGGTCCGTGTGTGAGTGCGCCGGTGAGTGTGTGTTAGGGTGCGTGTGTGTTGTTGTGTGTGTGTGTGTGTGTGTGTGTGTGTGTGTGTGTGTGTGCGTGTTTTGGCGCGTGTGGGTGCGTGTGTGGGTGGGTGTTTGTATGTGTGTGTGTGTGTGTGTGTGTGTGTGTGTGTGTGTTTGTGTGTGTGTGTGTGTTTGTGTGTGTATATGTGTGTGTGTGTACGTGCGTGCGCGTATAACAGAGAGAGAGAGAGTGAGCGAGAGATACAGAGAAAGTGTGTGTGTGTGTCGGTACGTGTATGGGTGCGTGTATGGGTGCGTGTATGGGTGCGTGTATGGGTGCGTGTTTGTGTCTGTGCGTGAGTTGGCGCGCGTGTTTGCATGTGTGCGTGCCTGTGTGTGGGTGCGTGTGAGTGAGTGCATGTGTGTGTTGGTGTGTCGGTGCGTGTGTTGGTGCATGTGTGGATTCGTATGTGTGTGTGTGTGTGTGTGTGTGTGTGTGTGTGTGTGCGTGTGTTGGGGCGTATGTGGGTGCATGTGTGGATTCGTGTGTGGGTGCGTGTGTGTGCGTGCGTATGTGGGCACATCTCTATGTTGGTGCTTCCGTTTTTGTGGGGGTGCGGGTGTGTGTGGTACGTGTGTGTATGTGTGCGAGTGTGGTTTCGTGTGAGGGTGCGTGTGTATGCGTGTGTGGGCCCTTTTCTGTCTGGGTGCGTGTGTGGGTGCGTGCTTTCGTGTGTGGGGCGTGTGTGTGCGTGTGCGTGTGTATGTGGGTCCGTAAGTGGGTGTGTGTGAGTGTGGGTGCGTCTGTGGGTGCGTGTTTTGGCGCGTATGTGTGCGTGTGTGGGTGCATGTGTCGTTTGGTGCATGTGTGTGGGTACGTCTGTGTGGGTGTGTGTATGTGTGTGTGCGTGTCTGTAGGTCCGTGTGTGTGTGGGCGCGTTTGTGGTGCATGTTTGTGTATGTGTGCGTATGCATGCGCCTGTGTGTGCATTTGTATGTGTGTGTGTGCGTCTGCCTGTGGTGTACGTGTTTTGGCGCGTCTGTGTGCGTCTGTGGACGCGTGTGTGTGGGTGCATGTGTGTGTGTGTGTGTGTGTGTGTGTGTTTGTGTGTGTGTGTGTGTGTGTGGGTGGGTGCGTGTGTGGGTGCGTGTGTGGATTCGTGTGTGGTGCGTGTGTGTGGGTGCGTGTGCGTAGGTGTGCGTGTGGGCGCATCTGTGTGTGGGTGCTTGCGAGTGTGTGGGTGGGTGCGTGTGTGGTGCACGTGTGTTTGTATGCATGTGTGAGCGCGTGTGTGAGTCGGTGTGTCGGTGCGTGTGTGGGTGCGTGTGTGGATTCGTGTGTCGGTGCGTGCTTGGGTGCGTGTTTGTGGGAGCGTGGAGCATGTGTGTGTATGTGTTCGTGTGTTGTCGCGCGTGTGTGCGTGTCTGAGTGCGGGTGTGGGTGAACGTGTGGGTGCGTGTTTGGGTACGTGTGAGTGTTGGTGCGTTTGTGTATGTGGGTGCGTGTGTGTGAGCGTGTGTTGGAGCGTGTGGGGGCGTATGTGGGTGCGTGTGTGTGTGGGTGCGTGTTTGGATTCGCGTGTGGGTGCGTGTGTGTGTGTATGCGTGTGGGTGGGTGCGTGTGTGGTGCATGTGTATGCACGTGTGCGTGTGTTGTCGCGTGTTTGTGCGTGTGTGGGTACGTGTGTGTGCGTGTGTTGGGGCGTGTGTGGATGTGTCTCGGTGTGTGGATACGTGTGAGTGAATGTATGTGTGTGTGCGTGTGTTAGTGCGTGTGTGCGGTTGCGTGTGTGTCGGTGCATGTGTGGGTGAGTGTATGGATTCGTGTGTGTGCGTGTGTCCGTGTGTGGGTGAATGTGTGGGTGGGTTTTTGGATTCGTGTGTGGGTGCGTGTGTGTGTGTGTGCCTGTGTGAATATGTTCATATGGGGGCATGTATCTGTGAGTGCGTGCGTGTGTGTGTGGGTGGGTGTGTATGTGTGGTGCGTGTGTGAGTATGTTCTGGTACGAGTGTGTGTATGTGCGAGCGTGTGTGGGTGTGGGTGTGTATGGATGCGTGTGCGTCTGTGAATTCGTGTGTTTGCGCGTGTGTGTGTGCGTGTGTAGGTGCCTGTGTATTTGTGTGCGTGCGCCTGTGGGCGCATGTCGGTGTGGGTCCGTGCGTGTGTGGGTGAGTGTGAGTAGGTGCGTGTGTGTGGGTGCATGTGTGTGGGTGAGTTGGTTCGTGTGTGCGTGCGTGTGTGGATTCGTGTGTGGGTGCGAGTGTGTGGGTCAGTGCGTTTGTGTGAATGGATGCATGTGAGGGCGCGTGTGTGTGTGTGTGCGTGTATGTGGGTCCATGGAAATTGGTGCATGTATGTGTGTGGGTGCGTGTGTGGGTCTGGGTGCGTGTGTTTCTGCGTGTGTGTGTTCTTGTATGGGTGATGGGTGCGTGTGTGGGTGTGGGTGTGGGTGTGTGTGTTTGTGTGTGTGTGTGTGTGTGTTTGTGTGTGGGTGTCGGTGCATGTGTGGGTGCTTGTGTTTGTGTGTGGGGTGGGTGTTTTTGTGAAAGTGTGCGTGCGTGTGCGGGTGGGTGTTTGTGGGTGTGTGCGTGTGTTGGCGCGTGTGTGTGCGTGTGTGCGTGTGTGTGTAGGTGCGTGTGTGTTGGTGCGTGTGTGCGTGTGTGCGGTTGCGTGTGTGTCGGTGCATGTGTGGGTGAGTGTGTGGATTCGTGTGTGTGCGTGTGTCCGTGTGTGGGTGAATGTGTGGGTGGGTTTTTGGATTCGTGTGTGGGTGCGTGTGTGTGTGTGTGTGTGTGTGTGTGTGGTGCGTGTGTGAGTATGTTCTGGTACGGGTGTGTGTATGTGAGAGCGTGTGTGGGTGTGGATGTGTATGGATGCGTGTGCGTCTGTGAATTCGTGTGTTTGCGAGTGTGTGTGTGTGCGTGTGTGGGTGCCTCTGTTTGGGTGTGTGTATGTGTGTGTAGGTTCCCATGTGTCTGCTTGTGTGTTTGACCGTGTATTGGCGCGTGTGTGTGCGTGTGTAGGTGCGCATGTGTGGGCGTATGTGGGTGCGTGTGTGGGTGGGTGCGTGTGTGTGGGTGCGTGCGTGTGTGTATTTGCGTGTGTGGCGTATGTGTGGGGTTGTGTGTGTGGTGCATGTGTGCGTATGTGTGCGTGTGTGGGTGCGTGTGTGTGGGTGTGTGTGTTTTTGCGTGTGTTGGCTTGTGTTTGTGTGTATGTGTGTGGGTGTGTGTGAGGTGCGTATTTGTTTGTGTGCGTGTGTGGGCGCGTGTGTGTGGATTCGTGGGTGTGGGTGCGTGTTTGGGTGCGTGTGTATGGATGCGTGTGTCGTTCATGTGTGTGTATGTGTGCGTATTTTGGCGCGCGTGTGTGCGTGTGTGGGTTCGTGTATGGGTGCGTGTGTATGGGTTCGTGTGTGAGTGCGCGTGTGAATGTGTGGGTGCATGTTTTGGCGCGTATGGGTGCGTGTGTGGGTGGGACTTTGTGTATGTGTATATATGTGTATATGTGTGTGTGCGCGCGCGTATGACAGAGAGAGAGAGAGAGAGTGAGTGAGTGAGAGAGACACAGAAAGTGTGTGCGTGTTGTGTGTGTGGGTGCATGTGTGTGGGTGCATGTGTGCGTGCGTGTGTCGGTGGGTGCGTGGTTGCATGTGTGGATTCGTGTGTGTATGTTTGCGTGTGTTGGTACGTTAGTGGGTGCAAGTGTGGATTGGTGTGTGGGTGTATGTGAGTGCGTGCGTGTGTGGGTATATGTATGTGTGGGTGTGTGCGTCTGTATGTGGGTGCGTGTGTGTGGTGCGTGTGTGTATGTGCGGGTGTGGATTCGTGTGTGGGTGCGTGTCACTGTGCGTGCGTGTGTGGGAGCATGTCGGTGTAGGTCCGTGCGTGTGTGGGTGAGTGTGTGTGGGTGCCTGTGTGTGGTAGCAAGTGTGTGGGTGAGTCGGTGCGTGTGTAATTGCTTGTGTGTGTGGGTGCGTGTGTGTATGTATGCGTGTTTGGGCGCATGTGTGTATGTGGGTGCGTGTGAGTGGGTGCATGTGTGTGTGAGTGTGTGTGTGTGTGTGTGTGTGTGTGTGTGTGTGTGTGTGTGTGTGTGTGTGTGTGTGTGTGTGTGTGCGTACATCTATGTGTGGGTGCGTGTGTGTGGGTGTATTTGTGTGCGTGTGTTTGCATGTGTCCGTGTATGCGTGTGTCCGTGTGTGCGTGCGTGCGTGCGTGCGTGCGTGGGTACGTGTGTGGATTCGTGTGTGGGTGTGGGTGCGTGGGTGTGTGGGTGCGTGTGAGTATCGGTTCGTGTGTATATGGGTGCACACGCTGGTATGCAGGTATTGCAGTACCTCAGGTATTGCAATACCTCAGTGAGTTTGACGCCCCTGCCATGCAGAGTTGTAAACCACTGCCTTGTGGTATAGGTTCTTGTCAGAACCGAAGGCTAAGGGAGCAAACCCTAAACAGAAAACCATGTCACTGTGGCAGCATCAAGGGCGGTTGGTGTATGGAACTCCCAACATCTCTCGACCAGCCACTGCAGGGACAAATAGTTTGCGCCTGTCTTGACATGTTCTTGCCGGTGTGAGACCTCTATTTGTTCCCCGAGAGAGTGTCGCTAGTAACTTGTAAAATCCAGCGGTACTTCAAAACTTTTTCCTAGCAGCTTCCATGAAATGTACAACTGCACGAAACATGATACCGGATCGGCCGTCGCCCGGGTTACCAAGGACCGCGCTGCTCGACCTCATCTTCCGTCGACAGTGGAAAATCAGCTAGGAAGAAGAAGACAAAGAAGACAACTACTGACAATTGGACAATGGAACGTCAGGACTCTCCTCGACCGAGAAGCAGCTAACCGACCAGAAAGACGTACGGCACTAGTAGCAATAGAACTTGCCAAATACAACATCGACATCGCCGCCCTATGTGAAACAAGGTTCTCAGAGTCTGGTAGTCTCGACGACTTGGAATAATCTTTCTTCTGGAGTGGCAAACCCGAAGGAGAAAGAAGGGAGGCCGGAGTGGGCTTTGCTATCAAAAAGGATATCATCACAAAGCTGACAGAAATGCCACAGCCAGTAAGTGACAGAATCATGACGATGAGACTACCTCTGAGCAAGGACAACTTTTCTACAATCATCAGCGTGTATGCTCCGACAATGACAAACCCAGATGAAAGCAAGGAGGCCTTCTACAACCAGCTCGCAAGTGTGCTCAGGGGCATCCCTCGTACCGATAAGCTACTGTTGATAGGAGACTTCAATGCGAGGATAGGAAGAGACAATGACAAGTGGCCCTTGGTCATGGGCAAACATGGAATTGGGAAATGCAACTCCAATGGCGAACTTCTACTGGCTCTGTGCTCTGATTTCGAACTTATAGTGACGAACACCATGTTCAAGCAGAAGGATGAACGCAAGACCACCTGGATGCATCCTCGTTCCAAACACTGGCATATGATCGATTTCATCATCACGAGGTGTCGGGATAAGATGGACATCCACAGCACCCGAGCCATGCGTGGAGCAAACTGCTGGACCGATCACCAGATGCTGAGGTCAAAGGTGGCTTTCAGAATACGACAAAAGCTCAACAGGCAAGGGACAAATAAGCCGACCAAGCTCAACACTGCAAAACTAAGTACCATCAGCCATAGGGAGAGTTTTGAGCAGGAGATGGACAGGGCTCTCGCCCACTGGGAGGAGAAGGAAAATTCAACACCAGACGAGGAATGGGCAGCTCTGCAGCAGGTCGTGTACAACACAGCCAAGACATATCTTGGCAAGCGAGACAGAAAACACCAGGACTGGGGTGCATATATGTGTGTGTGTTTGGGTGCGTGTATGTGTGTGTGCGTGAGTTGGCGCTTCTGTTTGCATGTCTGGGTGCCTGTGTGTGGGTGCGTGGGTGTGAGTGCATGTATGCGTTCGTGTCTGGGTGCGTGTGTGGGTGCGTGTGTGTGGGTGCGTGTGTGAGTCTGCGTGTGTGTGTGCGTGCGTGGATGTGTGTGTGTGTGTGTGTGTGTGTGTGTGTGTGTGTGTGGGCGTATGTGTGTGTGTGCTTGCGGTTGTGTGGGTCCGCGTGTGTTTCATGTGTGCGTGTGTGTGTAGGTGTGCGTGTGTTGGCTCGTGTGTGTGCGTGTGTGGTTGCGCGTGTATGGGTGCGTTTGTGCTAGCGCGCCCGCGTGTGTGTGTGTGTTTGTTTGGGTTGTCGCGGGGGTGTTCGTGTGTGGGTGCGTGTGTGGGTGCTTGTGCGGGAGCGTGTGTGTGTGGGTGTGTGTATGGTGCATGTGTGTGTGTGTGTGTGTGAGTGTGTGTTGTTGCGGGGGTGTTCGTGTGCGGGTGCGTGTGTGTGTGTGTGCTTGTGGTGGAATGTGTGTGTGTGTGTGAGTGTGTGTGTGTGGGTACGAGCGAATGTGGGTGCGTTTGTGTGTGTGGGTGCGTGTGTGTGTACGTGAGGTGGCCCGTGTGTGGGCGAATGTGGGTGCGTGTGCGTGTGTGTGTGTGTGTGTGTGTGTGTGTGTGTGTGGGTGTGGGTGTGGGTGTGTGTGCGTATGATAGCGCATGTGTGGGCGAATGTGGATGCGTGTGTGGCTGCGTGTGGGCCTATTTGTGAGGGTGGGTGCGTTTGTTTGAGTGGGTGTGTGTGTGCGTGTCTTTGTGTCTGTGTGTGGGCGTACGTGGATGCGAGTCTGGCGTGTGTGTGAGGATGTTCCCGAGTGCGTGTGTGGATGGGTGTGTGTGTGTATGTGTGTGTGTGTGGGTGCACGTGTGTGGGTGCGTATGCGTGTGCTTGTGCTGGCGCGTGAGTGTGTGGGTGCGTGTGTGTGTGTGCATGTGTGGGTAGGTGTGAGAGTGGGTGTGTTTGTGAGTGTGTGTGTATGTGTGTTGGTAGGTGTGTGTGTGTGCGTGTATTGGCGCGTGTGTGGGCGTATGTGGGTGTTTGTGTGGGTGGGTGCGTGTGTGTGCGTGTGCGGGTACGTGTGTTGGCGCGTGTGTATGCGTGTGGGGGTGCGTGAATAGGTGCGGGGGTGCGGGTGTGTGTGTGTGCTTGTCTGGATACGTGTGTTTTGCGTGCGTGTATGGGTGCTTGTGGGGGCGCGTGTGGGTGCGTGTGTGGGTGCGTGAATAGTTGCGTGGGTGCGAGTATGTGTGTGTTTGTGCTCGCGCGTGTGTGTGATTGTGTGGTGCGTGTGTAAGTGCGTGTGTGGGTGCGTTTGCGAGGGTACCTGTGTGGTGCATGTGTGTGTTTATGTGTGCGTGTGTTGGCGCGCATGTGTGTGTGTGGGTGCGTGTGTACGTGCGTGTCTTTGTGTGTGCTTGTGCTGGCGGGTTTGTTTGTGTGGGTGCGTGGGTGGGTGGGTGCGTGTGAAGGTGCGTGTGTGGGGGCGTGTGTGGGCGCATGTGTGTATGTTGGTACGTGTGAGTGGGTGCATATATGTGTGTGTTTGGGTGCGTCTTTGTGTGTGTGCGTGAGTTGGCGCGCGTGTTTGCATGTGTGGGTGCCTGTGTGTGGGTGCCTGTGTGTGAGTGCATGTGTGTGTTCGTGTGTCGATGCGTGTGTTGGTGCATGCGTGGATTCGTATGTGTGTGTGTGTGTGTGTGTGTGTGTGTGTGTGTGAGTGTGTGAGTGAGTGTGTGTGTGTGTGTATGTGTGTGCATGTGTTGGGGCGTGTGAGCTCGCGTGTGGATGCGTGTGTGGATGCGTGTGTGTGGGTGCGTGGAGCATGTTTGTGTATGTGTTCGTGTGTTGTCGCGCGTGTGTGCGTGTCTTGGTGCGGGTGTGGGTGAGTGTGTGGGTGCGTGTTTGGGTACGTGTGAGTGTTGGTGCGTTTGTGTGTGTGTGTGTGTGTGCGTGTGTTGGAGCGTGTGGGGGCGTATGTGGGTGCGTGTGTGGGTGGGTGCGTGTGCGTGGGTGCGTGCCTGCGTGTATTTGCGTGTGTGGCGCGTGTGTGGGGTTGCGTGTCTGGTGCATGTGTGTGTATGTGTGCGTGTGTGGTGCGTGTTTGCACGTGTGCGTGTGTGGGCGCGTGTGTGTGGTTGCGTAGGTGTGGGTGCATGTTTGGGTGCGTGGGTATGGGTGCGTGTGTCGTTCATGTGTGTGTATGTGTGCGTATTTTGACGCGCGTGTGTACGTGTGTGGGTGTGTGTATGGGTGCTGGTGTATGGGTTCGTGTTTGTGTGTGCGTGTGTGTGCTTGCGCGTGCGTATGGGTCCGTGTGTGAGTGCGCCGGTGAGTGTGTGTTAGGGTGCGTGTGTGTTGTTGTGTGTGTGTGTGTGTGTGTGTGTGTGTGTGTGTGTGTGTGTGTGTGTGCGTGTTTTGGCGCGTGTGGGTGCGTATGTGGGTGGGTGTTTGTATGTGTGTGTGTGTGTGTGTGTGTGTGTTTGTGTGTGTGTGTTTGTGTGTGTGTATATGTGTGTGTGTGTACGTGCGTGCGCGTATAACAGAGAGAGAGAGAGAGTGAGCGAGAGAGACAGAGAAAGTGTGTGTGTGTGTCGGTACGTGTATGGGTGCGTGTATGGGTGCGTGTATGGGTGCGTGTATGGGTGCGTGTTTGTGTCTGTGCGTGAGTTGGCGCGCGTGTTTGCATGTGTGCGTGCCTGTGTGTGGGTGCGTGTTTGTGAGTGCATGTGTGTGTTCGTGTGTCGGTGCGTGTGTTGGTGCATGTGTGGATTCGTATGTGTGTGTGTGTGTGTGTGTGTGTGTGTGTGTGTGCGTGTGTTGGGGCGTATGTGGGTGCATGTGTGGATTCGTGTGTGGGTGCGTGTGTGTGCGTGCGTATGTGGGCACATCTCTATGTTGGTGCTTCCGTTGTTGTGGGGGTGCGGGTGTGTGTGGTACGTGTGTGTATGTGTGCGAGTGTGGTTTCGTGTGAGGGTGCGTGTGTATGCGTGTGTGGGCCCTTTTCTGTCTGGGTGCGTGTGTGGGTGCGTGCTTTCGTGTGTGGGGCGTGTGTGTGCGTGTGCGTGTGTATGTGGGTCCGTAAGTGGGTGTGTGTGAGTGTGGGTGCGTCTGTGGGTGCGTGTTTTGGCGCGTATGTGTGCGTGTGTGGGTGCATGTGTCGTTTGGTGCATGTGTGTGGGTACGTCTGTGTGGGTGTGTGTATGTGTGTGTGCGTGTCTGTAGGTCCGTGTGTGTGTGGGCGCGTTTGTGGTGCATGTTTGTGTATGTGTGCGTATGCATGCGCCTGTGTGTGCATTTGTATGTGTGTGTGTGCGTCTGCCTGTGGTGTACGTGTTTTGGCGCGTCTGTGTGCGTCTGTGGACGCGTGTGTGTGGGTGCATGTGTGTGTGTGTGTGTGTGTGTGTGTGTTTGTGTGTGTGTGTGTGTGTGGGTGGGTGCGTGTGTGGGTGCGTGTGTGGATTCGTGTGTGGTGCGTGTGTGTGGGTGCGTGTGCGTAGGTGTGCGTGTGGGCGCATCTGTGTGTGGGTGCTTGCGAGTGTGTGGGTGGGTGCGTGTGTGGTGCACGTGTGTTTGTATGCATGTGTGAGCGCGTTTGTGAGTCGGTGTGTCGGTGCGTGTGTGGGTGCGTGTGTGGATTCGTGTTTTGGTGCGTGCTTGGGTGCGTGTTTGTGGGAGCGTGGAGCATGTGTGTGTATGTGTTCGTGTGTTGTCGCGCGTGTGTGCGTGTCTGAGTGCGGGTGTGGGTGAACGTGTGGGTGCGTGTTTGGGTACGTGTGAGTGTTGGTGCGTTTGTGTATGTGGGTGCGTGTGTGTGAGCGTGTGTTGGAGCGTGTGGGGGCGTATGTGGGTGCGTGTGTGTGTGGGTGCGTGTGTGGATTCGCGTGTGGGTGCGTGTGTGTGTGTGGATGCGTGTGGGTGGGTGCGTGTGTGGTGCATGTGTATGCACGTGTGCGTGTGTTGTCGCGTGTTTGTGCGTGTGTGGGTACGTGTGTGTGCGTGTGTTGGCGCGTGTGTGGATGTGTCTCGGTGTGTGGATACGTGTGAGTGAATGTATGTGTGTGTGCGTGTGTTAGTGCGTGTGTGCGGTTGCGTGTGTGTCGGTGCATGTGTGGGTGAGTGTGTGGATTCGTGTGTGTGCGTGTGTCCGTGTGTGGGTGAATGTGTGGGTGGGTTTTTGGATTCGTGTGTGGGTGCGTGTGTGTGTGTGTGCCTGTGTGAATATGTTCATATGGGGGCATGTATCTGTGAGTGCGTGCGTGTGTGTGTGGGTGGGTGTGTGTGTGTGGTTCGTGTGTGAGTATGTTCTGGTACGAGTGTGTGTATGTGCGAGCGTGTGTGGGTGTGGGTGTGTATGGATGCGTGTGCGTCTGTGAATTCGTGTGTTTGCGCGTGTGTGTGTGCGTGTGTAGGTGCCTGTGTATTTGTGTGCGTGCGCCTGTGGGCGCATGTCGGTGTGGGTCCGTGCGTGTGTGGGTGAGTGTGAGTAGGTGCGTGTGTGTGGGTGCATGTGTGTGGGTGAGTTGGTTCGTGTGTGCGTGCGTGTGTGGATTCGTGTGTGGGTGCGAGTGTGTGGGTCAGTGCGTTTGTGTGAATGGATGCATGTGAGGGCGCGTGTGTGTGTGTGTGCGTGTATGTGGGTCCATGGAAATTGGTGCATGTATGTGTGTGGGTGCGTGTGTGGGTCTGGGTGCGTGTGTTTCTGCGTGTGTGTGTTCTTGTATGGGTGATGGGTGCGTGTGTGGGTGTGGGTGTGGGTGTGGGTGTGTGTGTTTGTGTGTGTGTGTGTGTGTGTTTGTGTGTGGGTGTCGGTGCATGTGTGGGTGCTTGTGTTTGTGTGTGGGGTGCGTGTTTTTGTGAAAGTGTGCGTGCGTGTGCGGGTGGGTGTTTGTGGGTGTGTGCGTGTGTTGGCGCGTGTGTGTGCGTGTGTGCGTGTGTGTGTAGGTGCGTGTGTGTTGGTGCGTGTGTGCGTGTGTGCGGTTGCGTGTGTGTCGGTGCATGTGTGGGTGAGTGTGTGGATTCGTGTGTGTGCGTGTGTCCGTGTGTGGGTGAATGTGTGGGTGGGTTTTTGGATTCGTGTGTGGGTGCGTGTGTGTGTGTGTGTGTGTGTGGTGCGTGTGTGAGTATGTTCTGGTACGGGTGTGTGTATGTGAGAGCGTGTGTGGGTGTGGATGTGTATGGATGCGTGTGCGTCTGTGAATTCGTGTGTTTGCGAGTGTGTGTGTGTGCGTGTGTGGGTGCCTCTGTTTGGGTGTGTGTATGTGTGTGTAGGTGCCCATGTGTCTGCTTGTGTGTTTACCCGTGTATTGGCGCGTGTGTGTGCGTGTGTAGGTGCGCATGTGTGGGCGTATGTGGGTGCGTGTGTGGGTGGGTGCGTGTGTGTGGGTGCGTGCGTGTGTGTATTTGCGTGTGTGGCGTATGTGTGGGGTTGTGTGTGTGGTGCATGTGTGCGTATGTGTGCGTGTGTGGGTGCGTGTGTGTGGGTGTGTGTGTTTTTGCGTGTGTTGGCTTGTGTTTGTGTGTATGTGTGTGGGTGTGTGTGAGGTGCGTATTTGTTTGTGTGCGTGTGTGGGCGCGTGTGTGTGGATTCGTGGGTGTGGGTGCGTGTTTGGGTGCGTGTGTATGGATGCGTGTGTCGTTCATGTGTGTGTATGTGTGCGTATTTTGGCGCGCGTGTGTGCGTGTGTGGGTTCGTGTATGGGTGCGTGTGTATGGGTTCGTGTGTGAGTGCGCGTGTGAATGTGTGGGTGCATGTTTTGGCGCGTATGGGTGCGTGTGTGGGTGGGACTTTGTGTATGTGTATATATGTGTATATATGTGTGTGTGCGCGCGCGTATGACAGAGAGAGAGAGAGAGTGAGTGAGTGAGAGAGACACAGAAAGTGTGTGCGTGTTGTGTGTGTGGGTGCATGTGTGTGGGTGCATGTGTGCGTGCGTGTGTCGGTGGGTGCGTGGTTGCATGTGTGGATTCGTGTGTGTATGTTTGCGTGTGTTGGTACGTTAGTGGGTGCAAGTGTGGATTGGTGTGTGGGTGTATGTGAGTGCGTGCGTGTGTGGGTATATGTATGTGTGGGTGTGTGCGTCTGTATGTGGGTGCGTGTGTGTGGTGCGTGTGTGTATGTGCGGGTGTGGATTGGTGTGTGGGTGCGTGTTACTGTGCGTGCGTGTGTGGGAGCATGTTGGTGTAGGTCCGTGCGTGTGTGGGTGAGTGTGTGTGGGTGCCTGTGTGTGGTAGCAAGTGTGTGGGTGAGTCGGTGCGTGTGTAATTGCTTGTGTGTGTGGGTGCGTGTGTGTATGTATGCGTGTTTGGGCGCATGTGTGTATGTGGGTGCGTGTGAGTGGGTGCATGTGTGTGTGAGTGTGTGTGTGTGTGTGTGTGTGTGCGTACATCTATGTGTGGGTGCGTGTGTGTGGGTGTATTTGTGTGCGTGTGTTTGCATGTGTCCGTGTATGCGTGTGTCCGTGTGTGCGTGCGTGCGTGCGTGGGTACGTGTGTGGATTCGTGTGTGGGTGTGGGTGCGTGGGTGTGTGGGTGCGTGTGAGTATCGGTTCGTGTGTATATGGGTGCACACGCTGGTATGCAGGTATTGCAGTACCTCAGGTATTGCAATACCTCAGTGAGTTTGACGCCCCTGCCATGCAGAGTTGTAAACCACTGCCTTGTGGTATAGGTTCTTGTCAGAACCGAAGGCTAAGGGAGCAAACCCTAAACAGAAAACCATGTCACTGTGGCAGCATCAAGGGCGGTTGGTGTATGGAACTCCCAACATCTCTCGACCAGCCACTGCAGGGACAAGTAGTTTGCGCCTGTCTTGACATGTTCTTGCCGGTGTGAGACCTGTATTTGTTCCCCGAGAGAGTGTCGCTAGTAACTTGCAAAAGCCAGCGGTACTTCAAAACTTTTTGCTAGCAGCTTCCATGAAATGTACAACTGCACGACACATGATACCGGATCGGCCGTCGCCCGGGTTACCAAGGACCGCGCTGCTCGACCTCATCTTCCGTCGTCAGTGGAAAATCAGCTAGGAAGAAGAAGACAAAGAAGACAACTACTGACAATTGGACAATGGAACGTCAGGACTCTCCTCGACCGAGAAGGAGCTAACCGACCAGAAAGACGTACGGCACTAGTAGCAATAGAAATTGCCAAATACAACATCGACATCGCCGCCCTATGTGAAACAAGGTTCTCAGAGTCTGGTAGTCTCGACGACTTGGAATACTCTTTCTTCTGGAGTGGCAAACCCGAAGGAGAAAGAAGGGAGGCCGGAGTGGGCTTTGCTATCAAAAAGGATATCATCACAAAGCTGACAGAAATGCCACAGCCAGTAAGTGACAGAATCATGACGATGAGACTACCTCTGAGCAAGGACAACTTTTCTACAATCATCAGCGTGTATGCTCCGACAATGACAAACCCAGATGAAAGCAAGGAGGCCTTCTACAACCAGCTCGCAAGTGTGCTCAGGGGCATCCCTCGTACCGATAAGCTACTGTTGATAGGAGACTTCAATGCGAGGATAGGAAGAGACAATGACAAGTGGCCCTTGGTCATGGGCAAACATGGAATTGGGAAATGCAACTCCAATGGCAAACTTCTACTGGCTCTGTGCTCTGATTTCGAACTTATAGTGACGAACACCATGTTCAAGCAGAAGGATGAACGCAAGACCACCTGGATGCATCCTCGTTCCAAACACTGGCATATGATCGATTTCATCATCACGAGGTGTCGGGATAAGATGGACATCCACAGCACCCGAGCCATGCGTGGAGCAAACTGCTGGACCGATCACCAGATGCTGAGGTCAAAGGTGGCTTTCAGAATACGACAAAAGCTCAACAGGCAAGGGACAAATAAGCCGACCAAGCTCAACACTGCAAAACTAAGTACCATCAGCCATAGGGAGAGTTTTGAGCAGGAGATGGACAGGGCTCTCGCCCACTGGGAGGAGAAGGAAAATTCAACACCAGACGAGGAATGGGCAGCTCTGCAGCAGGTCGTGTACAACACAGCCAAGACATATCTTGACAAGCCAGACAGAAAACACCAGGACTGGTTCGACCCCAACGACCAGGAGCTACATACTCTTATGAGCAGAAAAGATCAAGCCCACCCGAGAGTGTTGCAAACCAGGAGCACTAGATCCACCACTGCAGCATACAAAGATGCCTGCAGACTGCTACAAAAACGCACCCGTGCGTGTGTGGGTGCGTGTGAGTGTCGGTTCGTGTGTATATGGGTGCGTGTGTGTGTGTGTGTGTGTGTGTGTGTGTGTGTGTGTGCGTGCGTGCGTGCGTGTGTTGGCGCATGTGTGTGCGTGTGTGTGAGGGAGCGTGTGTGTATGTGTGTGGGCGCGTGTGTGTTGGTGCTTGCGCGTGTGTGAGTGTGCGTGTGTGGTGCACGTGTATGTGTGTGTGTTTGAGCGTGTGTGTGTGCGTGTTTTTGTGTGCATGTGTCGGTGCATGTGTCGGTGCGTGTGTGGATTCGTGTGACGGTGCGAGTATATGTGTGCGTGCGTGTCTGTGTGTGTATGTGTCAGTGGGGGAATATGCATGTGGGTGCGTGTGT
This sequence comes from Oasisia sp. SBJ-2009, assembly GCA_964017155.1. Lineage (NCBI taxonomy): Eukaryota > Metazoa > Annelida > Polychaeta > Sabellida > Siboglinidae > Oasisia > Oasisia sp. SBJ-2009. The sequence goes on along the minus strand of OZ024857.1, from coordinate 33,302,878 downwards.
GGTGCATATGTGTATGTGTGCTTGGCTTTGCGCGTGTGTGTGCGTGTGCGTGTGGGTGTGTATGTCGGTGCGTGTGTCGGTGCGTGTGTGGATTCGTGTGTTGGTGCGTGTGTGCGTGCGTGTGTGTTTGGGTGCGTGTGTGGAGTATGTGGGTATGTGTGCGTGTGTGTGTGTGTGTGTGTGGGTGGGTCCGTGTGTGTGTGTGCGTGTTTTGGCGCGTGTGTTTTTGTGTGTGCATGTGTGTGTATGTGTGCGTTTGTTGGCGCGCATGTGAGCGTGTGTGGGTGAGTGTGTAAGTGCGTGTGTGTGTGTGCTTGTGCTGGCGCTTGTGTGTCTGTGCGTGCGTGTGTGGATTCGCGTGTTTGTGTGTGGGTGTGTGTGGTTGAGTATGTAAGTGCGTGTGTGTGTGTGCTTGTGCTGGCGCTTGTGTGTCTGGGCGGGTGTTTGGGAGCGTGTGAGGATGCGAGTGTGTGTGCATGTGTGTGTGCGTGTATCGGTGCATGTGTGGGTGCGTGTGTGGATTCATGTGTGTGTGTGCGTGTTTGCTTGTGTGTGTGTGTGTGTGTGTGTGTGTGTGTGTGTGTGTGTGTGTGCGTGTGTGGATTCGTGTGTCCTTCACGTGTGTGTATGTGTGCGTATGTTGGTGCGTGTGTGTGGGTGCGTGTGTGTGCGTGTGGGTGAGTGTATGTGTGTGTGGGCGCATGTGTGTGTTGATGCGTTAGTCGAGCATTTGTTTGTATGGGTGCACGTGTGGGTGTGTGTGTGGGTGCGTGTGTGTGGGTGCGTGGGTGTGGGTGCGTGTGTGAGTATGGGTGTGTGTGTGTGGTGCATGTGTGAGTATGTTGGTGCGTATGTGGGTGCGTGTGTGGGTGTGTGTGTGTAGAAGCGTGGATACGTGGGTGTGCTTCTGCTGGCGCGTTGTGCATGTGTGGGTGCGTGTTTGGGTGCGTGTGTGAGGGTGCGTATGTTTAACATGTGTGTGTATGTGGGTGCGTGTGAGGGTGCAAGTGTGGGTGCGTGGGGGTGTGGGTGCATGTGTGTATGGGGGTGAATGTGTGTCTGCGTGTCTCGGTGCTTGTGTGTGTAAGTGTGGATTCGCGTGTGTATGTGTTGGCGCATGTGTGTGTGCATGTGTGGGTGCGTGTGTGTGTGGGAGTATGTGTGTGTGGGTGCATGTGTGTGCGTGTGTCGGTGCGTGAGTGGATGCGTGTGTGTATTCGTGTGTGGTTGCGTGTGTGTGGGTACCTGTGTGTATGTGTGCATGTGAGAGCGCATGTGTGTATATGGGCGCGTTTCAGTGGGTGCATGTGTGTGTGCGTGTGTGGGTGCGTGTGAGTATCGGTTCGTGTGTATATGGGTGAACACGCTGGTATGCAGGTATTGCAGTACCTCAGGTATTGCAATACCTCAGGGAGTTTGACGCCCCTGCCATGCAGAGTTGTAAACCACTGCCTTGTGGTAAAGGTTTCTTGTCAGAACCGAAGGCTAAGGGAGCAAACCCTAAACAGAAAACCATGTCACTGTGGCAGCATCAAGGGCGGTTGGTGTATGGAACTCCCAACATCTCTCGACCAGCCACTGCAGGGACAAGTAGTTTGCGCCTGTCTTGACATGTTCTTGCCGGTGTGAGACCTGTATTTGTTCCCCGAGAGAGTGTCGCTAGTAACTTGCAAAAGCCAGCGGTACTTCAAAACTTTTTGCTAGCAGCTTCCATGAAATGTACAACTGCACGACACATGATACCGGATCGGCCGTCGCCCGGGTTACCAAGGACCGCGCTGCTCGACCTCATCTTCCGTCGTCAGTGGAAAATCAGCTAGGAAGAAGAAGACAAAGAAGACAACTACTGACAATTGGACAATGGAACGTCAGGACTCTCCTCGACCGAGAAGGAGCTAACCGACCAGAAAGACGTACGGCACTAGTAGCAATAGAAATTGCCAAATACAACATCGACATCGCCGCCCTATGTGAAACAAGGTTCTCAGAGTCTGGTAGTCTCGACGACTTGGAATACTCTTTCTTCTGGAGTGGCAAACCCGAAGGAGAAAGAAGGGAGGCCGGAGTGGGCTTTGCTATCAAAAAGGATATCATCACAAAGCTGACAGAAATGCCACAGCCAGTAAGTGACAGAATCATGACGATGAGACTACCTCTGAGCAAGGACAACTTTTCTACAATCATCAGCGTGTATGCTCCGACAATGACAAACCCAGATGAAAGCAAGGAGGCCTTCTACAACCAGCTCGCAAGTGTGCTCAGGGGCATCCCTCGTACCGATAAGCTACTGTTGATAGGAGACTTCAATGCGAGGATAGGAAGAGACAATGACAAGTGGCCCTTGGTCATGGGCAAACATGGAATTGGGAAATGCAACTCCAATGGCAAACTTCTACTGGCTCTGTGCTCTGATTTCGAACTTATAGTGACGAACACCATGTTCAAGCAGAAGGATGAACGCAAGACCACCTGGATGCATCCTCGTTCCAAACACTGGCATATGATCGATTTCATCATCACGAGGTGTCGGGATAAGATGGACATCCACAGCACCCGAGCCATGCGTGGAGCAAACTGCTGGACCGATCACCAGATGCTGAGGTCAAAGGTGGCTTTCAGAATACGACAAAAGCTCAACAGGCAAGGGACAAATAAGCCGACCAAGCTCAACACTGCAAAACTAAGTACCATCAGCCATAGGGAGAGTTTTGAGCAGGAGATGGACAGGGCTCTCGCCCACTGGGAGGAGAAGGAAAATTCAACACCAGACGAGGAATGGGCAGCTCTGCAGCAGGTCGTGTACAACACAGCCAAGACATATCTTGACAAGCCAGACAGAAAACACCAGGACTGGTTCGACCCCAACGACCAGGAGCTACATACTCTTATGAGCAGAAAAGATCAAGCCCACCCGAGAGTGTTGCAAACCAGGAGCACTAGATCCACCACTGCAGCATACAAAGATGCCTGCAGACTGCTACAAAAACGCACCCGTGCGTGTGTGGGTGCGTGTGAGTGTCGGTTCGTGTGTATATGGGTGCGTGTGTGTGTGTGTGTGTGTGTGTGTGTGTGTGTGTGCGTGCGTGCGTGCGTGTGTTGGCGCATGTGTGTGCGTGTGTGTGAGGGAGCGTGTGTGTATGTGTGTGGGCGCGTGTGTGTTGGTGCTTGCGCGTGTGTGAGTGTGCGTGTGTGGTGCACGTGTATGTGTGTGTGTTTGAGCGTGTGTGTGTGCGTGTTTTTGTGTGCATGTGTCGGTGCATGTGTCGGTGCGTGTGTGGATTCGTGTGACGGTGCGAGTATATGTGTGCGTGCGTGTCTGTGTGTGTATGTGTCAGTGGGGGAATATGCATGTGGGTGCGTGTGTGGTGCATATGTGTATGTGTGCTTGGCTTTGCGCGTGTGTGTGCGTGTGCGTGTGGGTGTGTATGTCGGTGCGTGTGTCGGTGCGTGTGTGGATTCGTGTGTTGGTGCGTGTGTGCGTGCGTGTGTGTTTGGGTGCGTGTGTGGAGTATGTGGGTATGTGTGCGTGTGTGTGTGTGTGTGTGGGTGGGTCCGTGTGTGTGTGTGTGCGTGTTTTGGCGCGTGTGTTTTTGTGTGTGCATGTGTGTGTATGTGTGCGTTTGTTGGCGCGCATGTGAGCGTGTGTGGGTGAGTGTGTAAGTGCGTGTGTGTGTGTGCTTGTGCTGGCGCTTGTGTGTCTGTGCGTGCGTGTGTGGATTCGCGTGTTTGTGTGTGGGTGTGTGTGGTTGAGTATGTAAGTGCGTGTGTGTGTGTGCTTGTGCTGGCGCTTGTGTGTCTGGGCGGGTGTTTGGGAGCGTGTGAGGATGCGAGTGTGTGTGCATGTGTGTGTGCGTGTATCGGTGCATGTGTGGGTGCGTGTGTGGATTCATGTGTGTGTGTGCGTGTTTGCTTGTGTGTGTGTGTGTGTGTGTGTGTGTGTGTGTGTGTGCGTGTGTGGATTCGTGTGTCCTTCACGTGTGTGTATGTGTGCGTATGTTGGTGCGTGTGTGTGGGTGCGTGTGTGTGCGTGTGGGTGAGTGTATGTGTGTGTGGGCGCATGTGTGTGTTGATGCGTTAGTCGAGCATTTGTTTGTATGGGTGCACGTGTGGGTGTGTGTGTGGGTGCGTGTGTGTGGGTGCGTGGGTGTGGGTGCGTGTGTGAGTATGGGTGTGTGTGTGTGGTGCATGTGTGAGTATGTTGGTGCGTATGTGGGTGCGTGTGTGGGTGTGTGTGTGTAGAAGCGTGGATATGTGGGTGTGCTTCTGCTGGCGCGTTGTGCATGTGTGGGTGCGTGTTTGGGTGCGTGTGTGAGGGTGCGTATGTTTAACATGTGTGTGTATGTGGGTGCGTGTGAGGGTGCAAGTGTGGGTGCGTGGGGGTGTGGGTGCATGTGTGTATGGGGGTGAATGTGTGTCTGCGTGTCTCGGTGCTTGTGTGTGTAAGTGTGGATTCGCGTGTGTATGTGTTGGCGCATGTGTGTGTGCATGTGTGGGTGCGTGTGTGTGTGGGAGTATGTGTGTGTGGGTGCATGTGTGTGCGTGTGTCGGTGCGTGAGTGGATGCGTCTGTGTATTCGTGTGTGGTTGCGTGTGTGTGGGTACCTGTGTGTATGTGTGCATGTGAGAGCGCATGTGTGTATATGGGCGCGTTTCAGTGGGTGCATGTGTGTGTGCGTGTGTGGGTGCGTGTGAGTATCGGTTCGTGTGTATATGGGTGAACACGCTGGTATGCAGGTATTGCAGTACCTCAGGTATTGCAATACCTCAGGGAGTTTGACGCCCCTGCCATGCAGAGTTGTAAACCACTGCCTTGTGGTAAAGGTTTCTTGTCAGAACCGAAGGCTAAGGGAGCAAACCCTAAACAGAAAACCATGTCACTGTGGCAGCATCAAGGGCGGTTGGTGTATGGAACTCCCAACATCTCTCGACCAGCCACTGCAGGGACAAGTAGTTTGCGCCTGTCTTGACATGTTCTTGCCGGTGTGAGACCTGTATTTGTTCCCCGAGAGAGTGTCGCTAGTAACTTGCAAAAGCCAGCGGTACTTCAAAACTTTTTGCTAGCAGCTTCCATGAAATGTACAACTGCACGACACATGATACCGGATCGGCCGTCGCCCGGGTTACCAAGGACCGCGCTGCTCGACCTCATCTTCCGTCGTCAGTGGAAAATCAGCTAGGAAGAAGAAGACAAAGAAGACAACTACTGACAATTGGACAATGGAACGTCAGGACTCTCCTCGACCGAGAAGGAGCTAACCGACCAGAAAGACGTACGGCACTAGTAGCAATAGAAATTGCCAAATACAACATCGACATCGCCGCCCTATGTGAAACAAGGTTCTCAGAGTCTGGTAGTCTCGACGACTTGGAATACTCTTTCTTCTGGAGTGGCAAACCCGAAGGAGAAAGAAGGGAGGCCGGAGTGGGCTTTGCTATCAAAAAGGATATCATCACAAAGCTGACAGAAATGCCACAGCCAGTAAGTGACAGAATCATGACGATGAGACTACCTCTGAGCAAGGACAACTTTTCTACAATCATCAGCGTGTATGCTCCGACAATGACAAACCCAGATGAAAGCAAGGAGGCCTTCTACAACCAGCTCGCAAGTGTGCTCAGGGGCATCCCTCGTACCGATAAGCTACTGTTGATAGGAGACTTCAATGCGAGGATAGGAAGAGACAATGACAAGTGGCCCTTGGTCATGGGCAAACATGGAATTGGGAAATGCAACTCCAATGGCAAACTTCTACTGGCTCTGTGCTCTGATTTCGAACTTATAGTGACGAACACCATGTTCAAGCAGAAGGATGAACGCAAGACCACCTGGATGCATCCTCGTTCCAAACACTGGCATATGATCGATTTCATCATCACGAGGTGTCGGGATAAGATGGACATCCACAGCACCCGAGCCATGCGTGGAGCAAACTGCTGGACCGATCACCAGATGCTGAGGTCAAAGGTGGCTTTCAGAATACGACAAAAGCTCAACAGGCAAGGGACAAATAAGCCGACCAAGCTCAACACTGCAAAACTAAGTACCATCAGCCATAGGGAGAGTTTTGAGCAGGAGATGGACAGGGCTCTCGCCCACTGGGAGGAGAAGGAAAATTCAACACCAGACGAGGAATGGGCAGCTCTGCAGCAGGTCGTGTACAACACAGCCAAGACATATCTTGACAAGCCAGACAGAAAACACCAGGACTGGTTCGACCCCAACGACCAGGAGCTACATACTCTTATGAGCAGAAAAGATCAAGCCCACCCGAGAGTGTTGCAAACCAGGAGCACTAGATCCACCACTGCAGCATACAAAGATGCCTGCAGACTGCTACAAAAACGCACCCGTGCGTGTGTGGGTGCGTGTGAGTGTCGGTTCGTGTGTATATGGGTGCGTGTGTGTGTGTGTGTGTGTGTGTGTGTGCGTGCGTGCGTGCGTGTGTTGGCGCATGTGTGTGCGTGTGTGTGAGGGAGCGTGTGTGTATGTGTGTGGGCGCGTGTGTGTTGGTGCTTGCGCGTGTGTGAGTGTGCGTGTGTGGTGCACGTGTATGTGTGTGTGTTTGAGCGTGTGTGTGTGCGTGTTTTTGTGTGCATGTGTCGGTGCATGTGTCGGTGCGTGTGTGGATTCGTGTGACGGTGCGAGTATATGTGTGCGTGCGTGTCTGTGTGTGTATGTGTCAGTGGGGGAATATGCATGTGGGTGCGTGTGTGGTGCATATGTGTATGTGTGCTTGGCTTTGCGCGTGTGTGTGCGTGTGCGTGTGGGTGTGTATGTCGGTGCGTGTGTCGGTGCGTGTGTGGATTCGTGTGTTGGTGCGTGTGTGCGTGCGTGTGTGTTTGGGTGCGTGTGTGGAGTATGTGGGTATGTGTGCGTGTGTGTGTGTGTGTGTGGGTGGGTCCGTGTGTGTGTGTGTGCGTGTTTTGGCGCGTGTGTTTTTGTGTGTGCATGTGTGTGTATGTGTGCGTTTGTTGGCGCGCATGTGAGCGTGTGTGGGTGAGTGTGTAAGTGCGTGTGTGTGTGTGCTTGTGCTGGCGCTTGTGTGTCTGTGCGTGCGTGTGTGGATTCGCGTGTTTGTGTGTGGGTGTGTGTGGTTGAGTATGTAAGTGCGTGTGTGTGTGTGCTTGTGCTGGCGCTTGTGTGTCTGGGCGGGTGTTTGGGAGCGTGTGAGGATGCGAGTGTGTGTGCATGTGTGTGTGCGTGTATCGGTGCATGTGTGGGTGCGTGTGTGGATTCATGTGTGTGTGTGCGTGTTTGCTTGTGTGTGTGTGTGTGTGTGTGTGTGTGTGTGTGCGTGTGTGGATTCGTGTGTCCTTCACGTGTGTGTATGTGTGCGTATGTTGGTGCGTGTGTGTGGGTGCGTGTGTGTGCGTGTGGGTGAGTGTATGTGTGTGTGGGCGCATGTGTGTGTTGATGCGTTAGTCGAGCATTTGTTTGTATGGGTGCACGTGTGGGTGTGTGTGTGGGTGCGTGTGTGTGGGTGCGTGGGTGTGGGTGCGTGTGTGAGTATGGGTGTGTGTGTGTGGTGCATGTGTGAGTATGTTGGTGCGTATGTGGGTGCGTGTGTGGGTGTGTGTGTGTAGAAGCGTGGATACGTGGGTGTGCTTCTGCTGGCGCGTTGTGCATGTGTGGGTGCGTGTTTGGGTGCGTGTGTGAGGGTGCGTATGTTTAACATGTGTGTGTATGTGGGTGCGTGTGAGGGTGCAAGTGTGGGTGCGTGGGGGTGTGGGTGCATGTGTGTATGGGGGTGAATGTGTGTCTGCGTGTCTCGGTGCTTGTGTGTGTAAGTGTGGATTCGCGTGTGTATGTGTTGGCGCATGTGTGTGTGCATGTGTGGGTGCGTGTGTGTGTGGGAGTATGTGTGTGTGGGTGCATGTGTGTGCGTGTGTCGGTGCGTGAGTGGATGCGTGTGTGTATTCGTGTGTGGTTGCGTGTGTGTGGGTACCTGTGTGTATGTGTGCATGTGAGAGCGCATGTGTGTATATGGGCGCGTTTGAGTGGGTGCATGTGTGTGTGCGTGTGTGGGTGCGTGTGAGTATCGGTTCGTGTGTATATGGGTGAACACGCTGGTATGCAGGTATTGCAGTACCTCAGGTATTGCAATACCTCAGGGAGTTTGACGCCCCTGCCATGCAGAGTTGTAAACCACTGCCTTGTGGTAAAGGTTTCTTGTCAGAACCGAAGGCTAAGGGAGCAAACCCTAAACAGAAAACCATGTCACTGTGGCAGCATCAAGGGCGGTTGGTGTATGGAACTCCCAACATCTCTCGACCAGCCACTGCAGGGACAAGTAGTTTGCGCCTGTCTTGACATGTTCTTGCCGGTGTGAGACCTGTATTTGTTCCCCGAGAGAGTGTCGCTAGTAACTTGCAAAAGCCAGCGGTACTTCAAAACTTTTTGCTAGCAGCTTCCATGAAATGTACAACTGCACGACACATGATACCGGATCGGCCGTCGCCCGGGTTACCAAGGACCGCGCTGCTCGACCTCATCTTCCGTCGTCAGTGGAAAATCAGCTAGGAAGAAGAAGACAAAGAAGACAACTACTGACAATTGGACAATGGAACGTCAGGACTCTCCTCGACCGAGAAGGAGCTAACCGACCAGAAAGACGTACGGCACTAGTAGCAATAGAAATTGCCAAATACAACATCGACATCGCCGCCCTATGTGAAACAAGGTTCTCAGAGTCTGGTAGTCTCGACGACTTGGAATACTCTTTCTTCTGGAGTGGCAAACCCGAAGGAGAAAGAAGGGAGGCCGGAGTGGGCTTTGCTATCAAAAAGGATATCATCACAAAGCTGACAGAAATGCCACGGCCAGTAAGTGACAGAATCATGACGATGAGACTACCTCTGAGCAAGGACAACTTTGCTACAATCATCAGCGTGTATGCTCCGACAATGACAAACCCAGATGAAAGCAAGGAGGCCTTCTACAACCAGCTCGCAAGTGTGCTCAGGGGCATCCCTCGTACCGATAAGCTACTGTTGATAGGAGACTTCAATGCGAGGATAGGAAGAGACAATGACAAGTGGCCCTTGGTCATGGGCAAACATGGAATTGGGAAATGCAACTCCAATGGCGAACTTCTACTGGCTCTGTGCTCTGAGTTCGAACGTATAGTGACGAACACCATGTTCAAGCAGAAGGATGAACGCAAGACCACCTGGATGCATCCTCGTTCCAAACACTGGCATATGATCGACTTCATCATCACGAGGTGTCGGGATAAGATGGACATCCACAGCACCCGAGCCATGCGTGGAGCAAAATGCTGGACCGATCACCAGATGCTGAGGTCAAAAGTGGCTTTCAGAATACGACAAAAGCACAACAGGCAAGGGACAAATTAGCCGACCAAGCTCAACACTGCAAAACTAAATACCATCAGCCATAGGGAGAGTTTTGAGCAGGAGATGGACAGGGCTCTCGCCCACTGGGAGGAGAAGGAAAATTCAACACCAGACGAGGAATGGGCAGCTCTGCAGCAGGTCGTGTACAACACAGCCAAGACATATCTTGACAAGCCAGACAGAAAACACCAGGACTGGTTCGACCCCAACGACCAGGAGCTACATACTCTTATGAGCAGAAAAGATCAAGCCCACCCGAGAGTGTTGCAAACCAGGAGCACTAGATCCACCACTGCAGCATACAAAGATGCCTGCAGACTGCTACAAAAACGCACCCGTGCGTGTGTGGGTGCGTGTGAGTGTCGGTTCGTGTGTATATGGGTGCGTGTGTGTGTGTGTGTGTGTGTGTGTGTGTGCGTGCGTGCGTGCGTGTGTTGGCGCATGTGTGTGCGTGTGTGTGAGGGAGCGTGTGTGTATGTGTGTGGGCGCGTGTGTGTTGGTGCTTGCGCGTGTGTGAGTGTGCGTGTGTGGTGCACGTGTATGTGTGTGTGTTTGAGCGTGTGTGTGTGCGTGTTTTTGTGTGCATGTGTCGGTGCATGTGTCGGTGCGTGTGTGGATTCGTGTGACGGTGCGAGTATATGTGTGCGTGCGTGTCTGTGTGTGTATGTGTCAGTGGGGGAATATGCATGTGGGTGCGTGTGTGGTGCATATGTGTATGTGTGCTTGGCTTTGCGCGTGTGTGTGCGTGTGCGTGTGGGTGTGTATGTCGGTGCGTGTGTCGGTGCGTGTGTGGATTCGTGTGTTGGTGCGTGTGTGCGTGCGTGTGTGTTTGGGTGCGTGTGTGGAGTATGTGGGTATGTGTGCGTGTGTGTGTGTGTGTGTGGGTGGGTCCGTGTGTGTGTGTGTGCGTGTTTTGGCGCGTGTGTTTTTGTGTGTGCATGTGTGTGTATGTGTGCGTTTGTTGGCGCGCATGTGAGCGTGTGTGGGTGAGTGTGTAAGTGCGTGTGTGTGTGTGCTTGTGCTGGCGCTTGTGTGTCTGTGCGTGCGTGTGTGGATTCGCGTGTTTGTGTGTGGGTGTGTGTGGTTGAGTATGTAAGTGCGTGTGTGTGTGTGCTTGTGCTGGCGCTTGTGTGTCTGGGCGGGTGTTTGGGAGCGTGTGAGGATGCGAGTGTGTGTGCATGTGTGTGTGCGTGTATCGGTGCATGTGTGGGTGCGTGTGTGGATTCATGTGTGTGTGTGCGTGTTTGCTTGTGTGTGTGTGTGTGTGTGTGTGTGTGTGTGCGTGTGTGGATTCGTGTGTCCTTCACGTGTGTGTATGTGTGCGTATGTTGGTGCGTGTGTGTGGGTGCGTGTGTGTGCGTGTGGGTGAGTGTATGTGTGTGTGGGCGCATGTGTGTGTTGATGCGTTAGTCGAGCATTTGTTTGTATGGGTGCACGTGTGGGTGTGTGTGTGGGTGCGTGTGTGTGGGTGCGTGGGTGTGGGTGCGTGTGTGAGTATGGGTGTGTGTGTGTGGTGCATGTGTGAGTATGTTGGTGCGTATGTGGGTGCGTGTGTGGGTGTGTGTGTGTAGAAGCGTGGATACGTGGGTGTGCTTCTGCTGGCGCGTTGTGCATGTGTGGGTGCGTGTTTGGGTGCGTGTGTGAGGGTGCGTATGTTTAACATGTGTGTGTATGTGGGTGCGTGTGAGGGTGCAAGTGTGGGTGCGTGGGGGTGTGGGTGCATGTGTGTATGGGGGTGAATGTGTGTCTGCGTGTCTCGGTGCTTGTGTGTGTAAGTGTGGATTCGCGTGTGTATGTGTTGGCGCATGTGTGTGTGCATGTGTGGGTGCGTGTGTGTGTGGGAGTATGTGTGTGTGGGTGCATGTGTGTGCGTGTGTCGGTGCGTGAGTGGATGCGTGTGTGTATTCGTGTGTGGTTGCGTGTGTGTGGGTACCTGTGTGTATGTGTGCATGTGAGAGCGCATGTGTGTATATGGGCGCGTTTGAGTGGGTGCATGTGTGTGTGCGTGTGTGGGTGCGTGTGAGTATCGGTTCGTGTGTATATGGGTGAACACGCTGGTATGCAGGTATTGCAGTACCTCAGGTATTGCAATACCTCAGGGAGTTTGACGCCCCTGCCATGCAGAGTTGTAAACCACTGCCTTGTGGTAAAGGTTTCTTGTCAGAACCGAAGGCTAAGGGAGCAAACCCTAAACAGAAAACCATGTCACTGTGGCAGCATCAAGGGCGGTTGGTGTATGGAACTCCCAACATCTCTCGACCAGCCACTGCAGGGACAAGTAGTTTGCGCCTGTCTTGACATGTTCTTGCCGGTGTGAGACCTGTATTTGTTCCCCGAGAGAGTGTCGCTAGTAACTTGCAAAAGCCAGCGGTACTTCAAAACTTTTTGCTAGCAGCTTCCATGAAATGTACAACTGCACGACACATGATACCGGATCGGCCGTCGCCCGGGTTACCAAGGACCGCGCTGCTCGACCTCATCTTCCGTCGTCAGTGGAAAATCAGCTAGGAAGAAGAAGACAAAGAAGACAACTACTGACAATTGGACAATGGAACGTCAGGACTCTCCTCGACCGAGAAGGAGCTAACCGACCAGAAAGACGTACGGCACTAGTAGCAATAGAAATTGCCAAATACAACATCGACATCGCCGCCCTATGTGAAACAAGGTTCTCAGAGTCTGGTAGTCTCGACGACTTGGAATACTCTTTCTTCTGGAGTGGCAAACCCGAAGGAGAAAGAAGGGAGGCCGGAGTGGGCTTTGCTATCAAAAAGGATATCATCACAAAGCTGACAGAAATGCCACGGCCAGTAAGTGACAGAATCATGACGATGAGACTACCTCTGAGCAAGGACAACTTTGCTACAATCATCAGCGTGTATGCTCCGACAATGACAAACCCAGATGAAAGCAAGGAGGCCTTCTACAACCAGCTCGCAAGTGTGCTCAGGGGCATCCCTCGTACCGATAAGCTACTGTTGATAGGAGACTTCAATGCGAGGATAGGAAGAGACAATGACAAGTGGCCCTTGGTCATGGGCAAACATGGAATTGGGAAATGCAACTCCAATGGCGAACTTCTACTGGCTCTGTGCTCTGAGTTCGAACGTATAGTGACGAACACCATGTTCAAGCAGAAGGATGAACGCAAGACCACCTGGATGCATCCTCGTTCCAAACACTGGCATATGATCGACTTCATCATCACGAGGTGTCGGGATAAGATGGACATCCACAGCACCCGAGCCATGCGTGGAGCAAAATGCTGGACCGATCACCAGATGCTGAGGTCAAAAGTGGCTTTCAGAATACGACAAAAGCACAACAGGCAAGGGACAAATTAGCCGACCAAGCTCAACACTGCAAAACTAAATACCATCAGCCATAGGGAGAGTTTTGAGCAGGAGATGGACAATGCTCTCGCCCACTGGGAGGAGAAGAAAAATTCAACACCAGACGAGGAATGGGCAGCTCTGCAGCAGGTCGTGTACAACACAGCCAAGACATATCTTGGCAAGCCAGACAGAAAACACCAGGACTGGTTCGACCCCAACGACCAGGAGCTACAGACTCTTATGAGCAGAAGAGATCAAGCCCACCCGAGAGTGTTGCAAACCAGGAGCACTAGATCCACCACTGCAGCATACAAAGATGCCTGCAGACTGCTACAAAAACGCACCCGTCCACTGAAGTCAGACTGGTGGGAAAGGAAGGCAGTGGAGCTGCAGAGAGCTGCTGACAGTAACAACACGAAGGGCTTCTACAATGGACTGAATGAAGTGTGGGGACCCAAAAAGAAGGGACCTGTTCAACTAAAATCAACAGACGGAATGGAAACCTTCTCTGACAGCAAGAGAGTTGTGGCAAGATGGAGTGAACACTTCCAGAAGCTACTCAACGTTCCTGGCGACATAGATCACGAGGCTCTGGACAACATCCCGCAGCGCATTACCAAGACAAGCCTTGATGAGGTTCCAACTATGGATGAGATGGCTAGAGCAATCGCCAGCCTGAAAGATGGCAAAGCACCTGGAGGAGATGGAATTCCTGCAGAAGTATGGAAGCATGGAGGAGACAATCTGTTCAGCACACTGCACCAACTAATCACCAATGCCTGGGAGATGGGTTCTGTACCACAAGCATGGAAGGATGCCAGCATTGTAACCGTCTACAAGAAAGGTGATCGAACAGACTGTGGGAACTATAGAGGAATCTCTCTTCTTTCCATAGCAGGCAAGATCTTCGCCAGGATCCTCCTCAACAGACTATCTACCCACATAACACCAGAGGTAGTTCCGGAGACACAATGTGGCTTCAGAGGTAACCGGAGCACCGTGGATATGATATTTTGTCTCCGACAACTACAAGAAAAGTGCATTGAGCAGGACCGACCACTGTACATGGTATTTGTCGACTTCAGTAAGGCGTTCGATACAGTTGGGAGGACCGGACTATGGCAGCTACTGAAAAAGTATGGCTGCCCAGAGAAGTTCACAACAATGATCGAGGCACTACATTCCGGAATGATGGCGACTGTTAATGTTGGAGGGGAAGTCTCGGAATCGTTCAGGGTCACAAATGGGGTCAAGCAAGGCCGTGTACTGGCGCCCACGCTCTTTTCCATCTTCCTTTCAGCAATGTTCGACAATGCTTTCCGAGACATGGGGGATGGCATCTACATACAGTCCAGACAGAGCGCTGACCTATTCAACGTCGCACACTTCATAGCGAAGACCAAGACTACACGGATACTGATGAGGGAGCTGCTATTCGCAGATGACAGTGCACTGGTTGCACACTCTGCTGAAGAGATGCAGAAAATAGTGGATGCTTTTTCCAATGCGTCAAAGAAGTTCGGCCTGAAGATTAACATCAAGAAGACCGAGGTGCTGTACCAACCCAACTCTACAAGAACCCGAGAGGAGGATATCATGGCTGATGGAAACAAGCTGAACTCTGTTATGGAATTCACCTACCTCGGAAGCACTATATCAAGTGACGGATGCATTGAAGATGAAATACAGAGGAGGATGGCCAAGGCTAGTGCATCTTTCGGCCGACTACGTCCATGCGGGTTAAAGGCAAGATATACCGTGCAATTGTGCTGTCCACCCTCCTCTACGGAGCCGAGGCCTGGACAGTGTACAGACGACAGGTGAAAAAGCTGCATGCCTTTATGATGCGACATCTGCGTTCGATCATGAGGATAACCTGGATGGACAAAGTGACAAACAAGGAAATACTCGAACGGACAGGGCTGCCATCTATGGAAGATCTTCTGATCAGAAAGAATCTCCGGTGGACTGGACACCTCATGAGGATGTCATCAGACAGGCTACCGAAGAAGGTTATCCACTCCCAACTGTCTTCTGGTCACAGAAAGAGAGGGCGCCCTCGTCTCCGGTTCAAAGATACCATCAAGAGAAACCTGAAGCTGAGAGACATAAAGATCGAATCCTGGACATCACTCTCACAGCAGAGAGACAAATGCAGAGCATGCAGATCAGGTGATGGAAGCAGTCTTTGTCGCTTCGCGACCGACAGCATGATGATGATGATAGGTGCGTGTGTGTGTGTGTGTGTGCGTGTGTTGGCGCATGTGTGTGCGTGTGTGTGAGGGGGCATGTGTGTTTGTGTGTGGGCGCGTGTGTGTTGGTGCTTGCGCGTGTGTGACTGAGCGTGTGTGGTGCCCGTGTATGTGTGTGTGTGTGTGTTTGAGCGTGTGTGGGTGCGTGTTTTTGTGTGCGTGTGTCGGTGCGTGTGTCGGTGCTTGTGTGGATTCGTGTGTGGGTGCGAGTATATGGGTGCGCGCGTGTCTGTGTGTGTGTATGTGTCTGTGGGGGAATGTGCATGTGGGTGCGCGTGTGGTGCATATGTGTATGTGTCCGGGTATGTCCGCGTGTGGGTGCGTGTGGGTGCGTGTGTGGTTGCGTGTGTGGGTGCCTGTGTGTGGGTGGGTGTGTGGTGCATATTTGTATGTGTGCGTGGCTTTGCGCGTGTGTGTGCGTGTGGGTGCGTATGTCGGTGCGTGTGTCGGTGCGTGTGTGGATTCGTGTGTTGGTGCGTGTGTGCATGCGTGTGTGTTTGGGTGCATGTGTGGAGTATGTGGGTACGTGTGCGTGTGTTGTCGCGTGTGTGTGCGTGTGTGGTTGCATGTGTGTGTGTGTGTGTGGATGCGTGTGTGGGTGAGTGTGTGGGTACGTGTGAGTGTGGGTGCGCTTGTGTGTGTGTGTGCGTGCGTGTGTGTGTGTGTGTGTGTGTGTTATCGTGTGTGTGGGCGTAAGTGGGTGCGTGTGTGGGTGCGTCAATAGGTGCGTGGGTGCTGGTGTGTGTGTGTGCTTGTGCTGGCGCGTGTGTGTGATTGTGTGGATGCGTGTGTGGATTCGTGTGTGGGTGCGTGTGTGCGTGCCTATGTGGGCACATGTCTGTGTGGGTGCGTGCGTCTGTGTGTGGGTGCGTGTGTGTGTGTGTGGGGGGGTGCGTGTGTGTGTGTGTGTGTGTGTGTGTGTGTGTGTGGTGCGTGGTGCGTGTGTATATGTGTGCGTGTGTGGATTCCTGTGTGGGTGCGTGTCAGAGTGCGTGCGTGTGTTGGAGCATGTCGGTGTAGGTTCGTGCGTGTGTGGGTGCGTGTGTGTGGGTGCGTGTGTGAGTGTGCGTGTGTGGGTGCGTGTGTGGATGCGCGTGTGTATGTGTGTGGGCGCATGTGTGCGGGTGGTTGCGTGTGTGTGGGTGCGCGTGTGTTTCATGTGTGCGTGTGTGTGTAGGTGTGCGTGTGTTGGCTCGTGTGTGTGCGTGTTTGGGTGCAGTTGTGTGGGTGGGTTTTTGCTAACGCGCCCGCGCGTGTGTGTGTGTGTGTGTGGGTTGTCGCGGGGGTGTTCGTGTGTGGGTGCGTGTGTGTACTTGTGCTGGAGCGTGTGTGTGTGTGTGTGTGTGGTGCATGTGTGTGTATGTGTGTATGTGAGTGTGTGTTGTCGCGGGGGTGTTCGTGTGTGGGTGCGTGTGTGTGTGTGTGCTTGTGCTGGAATTTTTGTGTGTGTGGGTGTGTGTGTTGGTACGTGCGAGTGTGGGTGCGTTTGTGTGTGTGGGTGCGTGTGTGTGTACGTGAGGTGGACCGTGTGTGGGCGAATGTGAGTGGGTGTTTGGGTGGGTGCGTGTGTGGCGTGCGTGTGTGTGTGGGTGGGTGTGCGTATGCTAGCGCATGTGTGAGCGAATGTGGGTGCGTGTGTGGGTGCGTGTGGGGCTATCTGTGAGGGTGGGTGCGTTTGTTTGAGTGGGTTCGTGTGTGCGTGTCTTTGTGCGTGTGTGAGCGTAAGTGGGTGCGTGTGTGGCGTGTGTGTGAGGATGTTTCCGAGTGCGTGTGTGGATGCGTGTGTGGGGGTGTGTATGTGTGGGTACATGTGAGTGGGTGCGTGTGCGTGTGCTTGTGCTGGCGCGTGAGTGCATATGTGGGTATGTGTGATTGTGGTTGTGGTTGTGTTTGTGAGTGAGTGAGTGAGTGTGTGTGTGTGTGTGTGTGTGTGTGTGTGTGGGTGCGCGCGTGTATTGGCGCGTGTTTGGGCGTATGTGTGTGTTTGTGTGGGTGGCTGCGTGTGAGTGTGTGTGTGTGTGTGTGTGTGTGTGTGTGTGGATACGTGTGTTGTGCGTGCGTGTGTAGGTGCGTGTGTGGGTGCGTGTGTGGGCACGGGTTCTTGTGCTGGCGCGCGTGCGTGATTGTGTGGGTGCGTGTGTAAGTGCGTGTGTGGGTGCGTTTGCGAGGGTACGTGTGTGGTGCATGTGTGTGTTTATGTGGGCGTGTGTTGGCGCGCATGTGTGCGTGTGTGGGCGCGTGTGTACTTGCGTGTGTTTGTGTGTGCTTGTGTTGGCGCGTTTGTTTGTGTGGGTGCGTGGGTGAGTTCGTGTGTGGGTGCATGTGAACCAGCGTGTGTGGGTGCGTGTGTGTGGGTGCATGTGCGTGTGTTGGTGCGTGTGTCGGTGCGTATGTAGATTCGCAGGTTTGTGTGTGCTTGTATTGGCTCGTATGTGTGCGTGTGTGGGTGAATGGATGCGTGAGTGCGTGGGTGCATATGTGTGCGTCTTCGTGTTTTAGCGCGTGTGGGTGCGTGTGTGGGTGCGTTGGTGTGGTTGCATGTGTGGGTGCTTGCGTGGATTCGTGTGTGTGTGCGTGTGTTGGCGCGTGTGTGTATGTTTGCGTGCGTGTTTGCGTGCGAGTGTGTGTGTGTGTGTGTCGTTGCGTGTGTGGGTGCGTGTGTGGATTCGTTTGTGATTGCGTTTGTATGGTGCGTGTGTGTATGGGTGCATGTGATGGCGCGTGTGTGGTTGCGTGTTTGTGTGTGCGTGGGTGTGGGTGCGTGTGTGTGCGTGCGTGTGTGGGCGCATGTCTGTGTGGGTGCGTGTGGGGTGCGTGCGTGTGTGGGTGCGTGTGTGTGGGTGTGTGTACTAGTGCTGGTGCGCGTGTGTGTATGTGGGGGCGTGTGTAGGTGTGGGTGTGTGTGCGTGTGGGTTCGTGTGTGTGTGGGTGCGTGTGTTGGCGTGTGTGTGGTCGCATATGTGTTTTTTTTGGTGCCTGTGTGTCTGTGTGTGTGTGTGTGCGTGTGTTGGCGCGGGTGAGAGTGTGCCTCCGTGTGTGTGTGTGTGTGTGTGTGTGTGTGTGTGTGTGTGTGTGTGTGTGTGACTGTGTGTGGGTGCCTGTGTGTGGGTACCTGTGTGAGGGTACCTGTGTGTGGGTGTGTGTGTGGTACGAGTGTGTGTTTATGGGTGCGTGTGTGGGCGTGTGTGTGTGGGCGCGTGGGTGTGGGTGCGTGTTTCGGTGCGTGTGTATGGGTGTGTGTCGTTCATGTGTGTGACACACGCACACACACGAATCCACGCAAGCACCCACACATGCAACCACGCAAACACACCCACACACTGGACTGGACTGGACCGGACCGGACCGGACCGGACCGGACCGGACCGGACCGGACCGGACCGGACCGGACCGGACCGGACCGGACCGGACCGGACCGGACCGGACCGGACCGGACCGGACCGGACCGGACCGGACCGGACCGGACCGGACCGGACCGGACCGGACCGGACCGGACCGGACCGGACCGGACCGGACCGGACCGGACCGGACCGGACCGGACCGGACCGGACCGGACCGGACCGGACCGGACCGGACCGGACCGGACCGGACCGGACCGGACCGGACCGGACCGGACCGGACCGGACCGGACCGGACCGGACCGGACCGGACCGGACCGGACCGGACCGGACCGGATTGGACTGGACTGGACTGGACTGGACTGGACTGCGTAAAAGGTATTCGTTCACCACATACATGGATTTATCTAGCGTCAATGACACGGCTGGGGCATTATTCAGAGGCTGGCAAGAGTCAGCCTCACTCATGGCGATGGGGAGGAGCTTCGTTGTGGAAATATTGATGTTGTCTATTAAAAGGCACTCACTCAAGTACTCCTTCACTGACTCACTCGATCACCGACTGACAAAATGTTTGATTCACTCATTTGTTTACTCGCCGATTTATTCACCAACTAATTCTCTGTGTCACCAACTCTCGGTCTGACCGACTCATCCACTGTCTCACACATTCACTCAATCATCCCGTGAAAAATTAATATAATAACCAGTACTACCTATGTACTCTAAGATACGCCTATGCAAACATTAGAGAAAAAAGTAGCAGTTTAATTTTTTTTTACAATTTCTGGGCATTCACATCGATCCAAACAAATAAAAATGCCTGATATATAGTAACATTATATAACACGGTACTTGTTTTATCTTCAAATTAACTGGTTTATTTTGAGAAGTGACTTTAGTAAACTGTAAATGTTATCACAAAGAGCTGCACAACCACTGATTTGTGTGTATAAACTTTAATGAACAACAATGATACAGGCCTACTGAAATCGCAACGTTACCAACCACGATACGATAACCGTTTAAAGGTAGGACACACTGAGAACTTGGTTTGGATTAAGGTTTTGTTGCGCTTCATTACATCACCGCAATGGGATGACGTCATCCGTCCCTGCGAGTCCACAATCGTAGCCCCCCCCCCCCCACAGAGGGTCTATGCCTTCTGTTCCATGTATATATTTATATAGTGCTACCTGCCTACCCGTTCCCGCCCGAACCACTTGTCCAACCATTTATGTACATTGTACACACCACACGCCTGTCTCTTCAATACACTACATGCTTAATCCGTTGAACCCGCATACACGCGCACTGTTGTTGACTTATCATTAGGGGACAATACCCCACACTCGCACAAAGGTACACAATACGATGTTTTCAAGAAGACAAATAACTCCTGCACGTCACACACGCACGCAAGCGCCAAACGCGCGCACGCAGACATAACATGATGTCATGTTTCCGAGAACAGTGACCCGAGAACAGTGACTATACATTGCAGGACATTAAAATGTATATGCCTGCCTACTGACGCATTGCTTAACGTCAATATTGTCGACAGTTGAACCCTTAGAGATAAATAAACGCCTATAAAGTATTGCATGGATATGCCATTCCAAGGTACGTACGTACGCACGCACTCACGAATAAACGGTCATACGCACGCACACGTAAGCACACAGAATGACATAACACAGGACAATAACCTTCTCCGGGACAATAGCTTTTGTTACCTAGCACGAGGCGACAGACTGGCTATTCACGTTTGGTCTGGTTGACCAGTCACGTGTTATGGGCACATGCGCACATCGGCTTACATTTTGTTTGACGTGGATATTCAGGGTAGTCAGCTATTACAATTATTATTTTTATGTTCAAACTGTAGGAACTACTAAACAACGACGATGTATGCAAGACATGTACAGGCTTACTCCACGGAAGACGACACAATGCCCACTTCATACGTCTCCGGTAAGTCGCAGTAGCAATTAAAATGCGCTCGACAGCAGCGAAGGAATCCATTTTGCTTTTGCTAGCTCATGCCACGAGGTACACACATTTCAATGTTTCCAGTTGTTGGCATGTGTAGAATTAAATACCATAAGACATTGTTCTGTGGAAACTATTGTGCCTGTGTACAACGAACAGACCAGTGTAAAGCCCCGCTACACACAGACAACATGCAAAACAACCAGTTTCCACCAATGCTCCCAAAATGGCATTTGTAGAGATCAGCTAACAGGGCACAAGATGTCAGAACCTACGAAGTAGTCTACCAAGCCCTGTAGATATCCTGTGTCAAACACTCTTTTAAATTAAGTATTATGATGAATGTCATCAATCCAACTTCCCCCAGTCACTCCGTTGACGCACGTACACACTTTAACCCTCTTGTTATTATCATTATTATTATTACTACTATTATTACTATTATCATAAATCGCATTTCTAAACAGCCTTATATACGGGATTCTTTTCGAATAAGCGTACATACATCATAAAACGTATATGGAATTGAATATATATATATATATATATATATATATATATATATATATATATATATATATAAATTATATATCATGGGAAATATATTACATTAAGAAAAGCTACTACTGGCGTCAGGATAAAATATTTGCCCTTCTTTTCAAAAAAAATTGTTTGTCTCAACCACTCACTCTTCACACTTTTACTCCTCACACTCACACCCACACACACGCACCCACACACACGCACACACACGCACTCAAAAACGCACACACACGCGCCAACACACGCCCACACACACACACACACACACACACACACACACAAACACACGATTCCACGCATGCACCCTCACATGCAACCACACACACGCATCCACACATGCACCCACACACGCCAACACACGCCCACACTCAGACGCAGACCCACCCATACACACATGCGAACACACGCAACCACACACGCGCATACACATGCATGTGGGTGTATCGGTGCGTGTGTGGGTGCGTGTGTGGATTCATGTGTGGGTGCGTGTGTGTGGATGCGTGTGGTTGGGTGTACCTGTGTATGTATGGGCGCATGTGTGAGTGGATACGTGTGTGGTGGGTGTGTGTGTATGGGTGGATGTGCGAGCGTGTGTGTGTGTGTGCGTGTGTGTGGTTGTGTGAGTGTGAGTGCGTGTGTGGGTGTGGTTGCGTGTGTGGGTCTGGGTGGGTGTGTGGTGCATGTGTGCATGTGTTGGCGCGTGTGTGTGCGTGTGTGGTTGCGTGTCAGGGAACGTCTGTAGGTGCGTGGGTGCGTGTGTGTGTGCTTGTGCTGGCGCATGTGTTTGTTTGTGTAGGTGCGTGTGTGTGTGTGCGTGAGTGTGTGGTTGTGTGTGAGGTTGCGTGTGTAGTGCATGTGCGTATGTGTGCGTTTGATGGAGCGCATGTGTGAGTGTGAGGGTGCGTGTGTACGTGCGTGTGTGCGGTTGCGTGTGTGTGGGTGCATGTGTGTGAGTTCGTGTGTTGGTGCGTGTTTGGGTGCGTGTGTGGATTCGTGTGTGGGTGCGTGAGTATCGGTGGAAGTGTGAGTGTATGTGTGTGTGTGTGTGTGTGTGTGTTGGCGCGTGTGTTTGTGCGCGTTTGGGTGCGTGTGTGAGTGCGTGGGTGCGGTTGCGTGTGTGTGGGTGCATGTGTGTGAGTCCGTGTGTTGGTGGGTGTGTGGGTGCGTGTGTGGATTCGTGAGTGGGTGCGTGAGTATCGGTGGAAGTGTGTGTGTATGTGAGTGTATGTGTGTGAGTGCGTGTGTTGGTGCATGTGTGGGTGAGTGTGTGGATTCGTGTGTGTGTGCGTGTGTCCGTGTGTGGGTGAGTGTTTGGGTGCGTGTTTGGATTCGTGTGTGGGTGCGTGTGTGTGAGTGCGTGTGTGTATATGTGCATATGGGCGCATGTATCTGTGAGTGCGTGCGTGTGTGTATGGGTGGCTGTGTGTGTGGTGCGTGTGTTAGTATGTTCTGGTACGCGTGTGTGTATGTGCGAGCGTGTGTGGGTGTGGGTGTGGGTGTGTATGGATGCGTGTGCGTGTGTGAATGCGTGTGTTGGCGCGTGTGTGTGCGTGTGTGTGTGCGTCTGTGTGGGTGTGTGTATGTGTGTGTGGGTGCGTATGTGTCTGCTTGTGTGTTTGTCCGTGTATTGGCGCGTGTGTGTGCGTGCCTAAGTGCATGTGTTTGTTAGTGCTTGTGTTGTGTATGTGTGCGTGGGTTGGCGTGTGTGGGTCCGCATGTGGGTGTGTGTGGATGCGTGCGTGTGTTGATGCGTTTGTGGTGTATGTGTGGATATGTATGCTTATGTTTGCGCGTGTGTGTGCGTGTGCGTGTGTTGGCGCGTGTGTGTGCGTGTGTTGGTGCGTGTGTGTGGGTGTGGGTGTGTGTGTGCGCGTGTGTCGATGTGTGGATGCGTGTGTGTTTGGAATATGTGTGTGTGCGTGTGTTAGTGCGTGTGCGTGTGCTGGTGTGGATTCTTGTGTGGGCGCGGGTGTGTGGTCGCACGTATGTGTGTGTGCGTGTGAGTGTGTGGGTGGGTGCGTATGTGATGCTTGTGTGTGTATGTGTGTATGTGTGGGCGCGTGTGTGTGGGCTTGTCTCGGTGCGAGTGTGGGTGCGTGTGTGGATTCGTGTGTGTAGGTGTGTGTGTGTGCGTGTGTTGGCGCGTGTGGGTGCGTGTGTGAGTGCGCGCGCGTGTGACAGAGACAGAGTGAGCGAGCGAGAGACATAAAGTGTGCGCGTTTGTCGGTGGGTGTGTGGGTGCCTGTGTGGATTCGTGTGTGTGTGTGTGTGTGTGTGTGTGTGTGATTGAGTGTGTGTGTGAGTGTTTGTGTGTGTGCGTGCGTGTATGAGGGTGCGTGTGTGTGGGTGCATGTTTGTGAGTGCGTGTGTTGGTGCGTGTGTGTGTGTGCGTGTGTGGATTGGTGTGTAGGTGCTTGTGTGGGCGTGCTTGTGTGGGCAGATGTCTGTGTGGGTGGGTGCGTGTGGGTGTGTGGGTGCGTGTGTGTTTGTGTGGTGCGTCTGTATATGTGTGCGTGCGTCTGTGGGCGCATGTCGGTGTGGGTCCGTGCGTGTGGGGGTGAGTGTGAGTAGGTGCGTGTGTGAGGGTGCATGTGTGTGGGTGAGTCAGTTCGTGTGTGCGTGCGTGTGTGGATTCGTGTAGGTGCGAGTGTGTGGGTCAGTGCGTTTGTGTGAATGGATGCATGTGTGGGCGCGTGTGTGTGTGCGTGTATTTGGGTTAATGGAAATTGGTGCATGTATGTGTGTGGGTGCGTGGGTGGGTCTGGGTGCGTGTGTTTCTGTGTGTGTGTGCTTGTATGGGTGCGTCTGTGGGTCTGTGGGTGGGTGCATGTCTGTCTATGTGTGTATGTGTGTGTGTTTGTGTGTGTGTGCGTGTGTGTATGGGTGCGTGTGTGTGGGTGCGTGTGTGTGGGTGCATGTGTGTGAGTGCGTGTGTTGGTGTGTGTGTATATGTGTGTGTGTGTGTGTGTGTGTGTGTGTGTGTGTGTGTTTGTGTATGCGTGTTTCGGTGCATGTGTGGGTGAGTGTGTGGATTCGTGTGTGTGCGTGTGTTAGTGTGTGGGTGAGTGTGTGGGTGCGTTTTTGCATTCGTGTGTGGGAGCGTGTATGGGGGCGTGTGTGTATATGTGCATATGGGGGCATGTATCTGTGAGTGCGTGCGTGTGTGTGTAGGTGGGTGTGTGTGTGGTGCGTGTGTGAGTATCTTCTGGTACGCGTGTGTGTATGTGCGAGCGTGTGTGGGTGTGGGTGGGTATGGATGCGTGTGCGTGTGTGAATGCCTGTGTTGGCGCCTGTGTGTGCGTGTGTGGGTTCGTCTGTGTGGGTGTGTGTATGTGTGTGTGGGTGCGTATGTGTCTGTTCGTGTGTTTGTCCGTGTATTGGCGCGCGTGTGTGTGCGTGTGTAAGTGCATGTGTTTGTGAGTGCTTGTGTTGTGTATGTGTGCGTGGGTGGGCGTGTGTGGGTCCGCATGTGGTTGTGTGTGGGTGCGTGGGTGTGCGTGTGTTGGCGCGTCTGTGTGTGTGTGTGTGTATATTTGTGCACGTGTGTGTGGGTGCGTGCGTGTGTTGATGCGTTTGTGGTGCATGTGTGGATATGTATGCGTATGTTTGCGCGTGTGTGTGCGTGTGTTGGCGCGTGTGTGTGTGCGTGTGTTGGTGCGTGTGTTTGGGTGTGCGCGTGTGTCGGTGTGTGGATGCGTGTGTGTTTGGTATATTTGTGTGTGCGTGTATTAGTGCGGGTGCGTGTGCTGGTGTGGATTCTTGTGTGGGTGCGGGTGTGTGGGCGCACGTGTGTGTGTGTGCGTGTGAGTGTGTGGATGGGTGCGTGTGTGATGCTTGTGTGTGTATGTATGTATGTGTGGGCGCGTGTGTTTGTGGGCATGTCTCGATGCGTGTGTGGGTGCGTGTGTGGATTCGTGTATGGGTTCGTGTTTGGGTGCGTGTGTGTGGGTGCGTGTGTGGTGCGTGGGTGGGTATGTGTGTGGGTGCGTGTGTGTGCGTGCGTTGGCGCGTATGTCGGCGTATGTGGATGCGTGTATGGGTGGGTGCGTGTGTGTGATGGTGCGTGCGTGAGAGTGTTTTCGAGTGTGGCGCGTATGTGGGTGGGCGTGTGGGGTGCGCATGTGGGTGTGTGTGGGTGCGTGTGTGTGTGTGTGTGTGTGTGTATGTATGTGTGTGTGTATGTGTGTGTATATGTGTGTGTGTATGTGTGCATGTGTGTGGGTGCGTGTGTGCTTGTGCATGTTTGAGTGTGCGTGTGTCGGTGAGTGTGTGGATTCATTTGTGGGTGCGTGTGTGTGTGTGTTGGCGCGCGTGTGTTCCTGTGGGCGTGTGTGTGTGGTGCGTGCATGTGGGTGCGTGTGTGTATGTGTGGCCGCGTGTGTGTTGGTGCTTGCGTGTGTGTGTGGGTGCGTGTGTGATACACATGTATAGCTGCGTGTCTTTGCGCGTGTGTATGCGTGTGTGAGTGTGCGTGTGTCGTTGCATGTGTGGGTGCGTGTGGGTGCGTGTGTGGGCGCGTGTTTGAATGTATCCTTGCGTGTTTGCGTGCGTGAATATGGGTGCGTGTGAGGTGCATATGTATGTGTGTGCGTGACTTTGGGCGTGTGCATTTGTGTGCGCACCCGCACGCACACATTCACACACACACGCACCCCCCCCCCACACACACACATACACACAAACACATGCACCCACACACGCACCCACACACACGCACCCTCACACGCACCCATACACGCACACACACACACGCAGAAACACACGCACCCAGACCCACACACGCACCAATTTCCACGCAACTACATACGAGCACACACACACGCGCGCCCACACATGCATCCATTCACACAAACGCACTCACCAACACACACGCACCCACTCACACTCACCCACACACACACACGAACCCACACCGCCATGCGCCCACACACGCACGCACACACACACGCACCCACACACGAATCCACACACGCACACATACACACACGCAGCACATACATACACACACACACACACACACACACACACACACACACACACACACACGCACCCACACAGACATATGCCCACACAAACACGCACAGACAAGCACCCACACGCCAATCGACACACGCACCCACACACGCACCAACACACGGACTCACACACATGCACCCACACACACACACCCACACACACGCACCCCCCCCCCCCCCACACACACACACATAGGCACCCACACACTCGCTTTCTCTGTCTTTCTCGCTTTTTCACTCTCTGTCACACGCGCGCGCCCACACATACACACACACGCACTCACCCGCGCACCCATTCACGCGCCAGCACACACACACACACACGCACCCATACACACGCGCACATACAGAAACCCACACACGCACACACGCGCACCAACAACGTTTTCGACTTTGTGAGCGACGTTTTCGCTCGATAAAAGCGTTTTAGATATGTAAACGCGTTTTTGATTTTTAGTGCCACCGTTTTCCTTCGATAAACGCGTATACGTCTTTGTGAGCGACGTTTTTGCTGGATAGTCGCGTTTTCGCTCCATAAACGGATTTCCGCCTTTGTTACGACATTTTTGCTCAATAAAAAACTTTTTCGCATTTCCGACCCACGCTAAGGGGAAAACGCGTTCACCGAGCGAACACTTGGCTCGCAATGACAATAACGACTTTACCGAAAAACAATATGGCTGGCAAAGTCAAAGGGTTTATGGAACGAAAAGCTGCCTCGCAAATTCGAAAACGCTTTTACGGAGCGAAAACGTCGCTCGCAAAGGCGAAAACGCTTTTACAGAGCGAAAACGTAAACGAGAAAACGCGTTGATCGAGCTAATACGCGTTTTCTGAACGAAAACGTGTTTTCCGAGCGTCGAAAAGCCGAAAACGCTGTTATCGAGGTTGCGTGTGGGTGCGTGGGTGTGCGTGTGTTGGCGCGTCTGTGTGTGTGTGTGTGTATATGTGTGCACGTGTGTGTGGGTGCGTGCGTGTGTTGATGCGTTTGTGGTGCATGTGTGGATATGTATGCGTATGTTTGAGCGTGTTTGTGCGTGTGTTGGCGCGTGTGTGTGCGTGTGTTGGTGCGTGTGTTTGGGTGTGGGTGTGTGTGTATGTGTGTGCGCGTGTGTCGGTGTGTGGATGCGTGTGTGTTTGGTATATGTGTGTGTGCGTGTATTAGTGCGGGTGCGTGTGCTGGTGTGGATTCTTGTGTGGGTGCGGGTGTGTGGACGCACTTGTGTGTGTGTGCGTGTGAGTGTGTGGATGGGTGCGTGTGTGATGCTTGTGTGTGTATGTAGGTATGTATGGGCGCGTGTGTTTGTGGGCTTGTCTCGATGCGTGTGTGGGTGCGTGTGTGGATTCGTGTATGGGTTCGTGTTTCGGTGCGTGTGTGAGGGTGCGTGTGTGGTGCGTGGGTGGGTATGTGTGTGTGTGTGTGGGTGCGTGTGTTGGCACGTGTGTCGGCGTATGTGGATGCGTGTATGGGTGGGTGTGTGTGTGATGGTGCGTGCGTGAGAGTGTTTTCGAGTGTGGCGCGTTTGTGGTGGTGCGTGTGTGGTGTGTGTGTATGTGTGCGTGTGTGCGGGCTTGTGTGAGGGTGCGTGGGTGTGGGTGTGTGTTTCAGTGGGTTTGTGTGGTTGCGTGTGTCGTTCATGTGTGTGTGTATGTGTGCGTATGTTGGCGCGCGTGTGTGGGTGCGTGTGTCGTTCATGTGTGTGTATGTGTGCGTATGTTGGCGCCCGTGTGTTGGTGCGTGTGTGGGTGCGTGTGTATGGGTTCGTGTGTATGGGTTCGTGTGTATGGGTTCGTGTGTATGTGTGCGTGTGCGTGTGTGGTGTGTGTGTATGTGTGCGTGTGTGCGGGCTTGTGTGAGGGTGCGTGGGTGTGGGTGTGTGTTTCAGTGCGTTTGTGTGGGTGCGTGTGTCGTTCATGTGTGTGTATGTGTGCGTATGTTGGCGCCCGTGTGTGGGTGCGTGTGTGGGTGCGTGTGTATGGGTTCGTGTGTATGGGTTCGTGTGTATGGGTTCGTGTGTATGTGTGCTGGCGCGTGCGTGTGGGTCTGTGTGAGGGTGGGCGTGTGGGGTGCGCATGTGGGTGTTTGTGGGTGCGTGTGTGTATGTGTGTGTTGTGTATGTGTGTGTGTGTGCATGTGTGTGCTTGCGTGTATGCACCAACACACGGACTCACACACATGCACCCCCACACACAGGCACCCACACACACGCACCCCCCACACACACAAACACAGGCACCCACACACGAATCCACTCACGCACCCACACACACACCGACACACGTACACTCGCTTTCTCTGTCTTTCTCGCTTTTTCACTCTCTGTGTGTGGATTCATTTGTGGGTGCGTGTGTGTCGTGTGTGTACGTGTGTGCGTGTGTTGGCGCGCGTGTGTGCCTGTGGGCGTGTGTTTGTGGTGCGTGTGTGTGGGTGCGTGTGTGTATGTGTGGCCGCGTGTGTGTTGGTGCTTGCGTGTGTGTGTGTGGGTGCGTGTGTGATACACATGTATAGGTGCGTGTCTTTCCGCGTGTGTGTGCGTGTGTGTGCGTGTGTCGGTGCATGTGTGGTGCATGTGTGTGTGTATTTGTGCGTGTGTTGTCGCATGTGTGCGCGTGTGTGGATGCGTATGTGGGTGTGTGTGTGTGTGTGGGTGCTTGTGCTGGCACGCGTGTGTGTGTGAGGTTGCGTGTGTGGGTGCGTGTGTGTGGGTGCGTGTTTGTGGGTGGATGTGAGTGTGCGTGTGTCGTTGCATGTGTGGGTGCGCGTGGGTGCGTGTGTGGGCGCGTGTTTGAATGCATCCTTGCGTGTTTGCGTGCGTGAATGGGGGCGTGTGTGTGCGTGACTTTGGGCGTGTGCATTTGTGTGCCTACACACACGCACCCACAAACATGCACCCGCACACGCACCCATACACGCGCACATACAGGAACACACACACGCACACACGCGCGCCAACAACGTTTTCGACTTTGTGAGCGACGTTTTCGCTCGAGAAAAGCGTTTTAGATATGTAAACGCGTTTTTCATTTTCAGTGCCACCGTTTTCCTTCGATAAATGCGTATACGTCTTTGTGAGCGACGTTTTTGCTGGGTAGTCGCGTTATCGCCTTTGCGAGCCTTGTTTTCTCTCCATAAACGGATTTCCTCCTTTGTTACATTTTTGCTCAATAAAAAACTTTTTCGCACTTCCGACCCACGCTAAGGGGAAAACGCGTTCGCCGAGCGAACACTTGGCTCGCAATGACAATAACGACTTTACCGAAAAACAATATGGCTGGCAAAGTCAAAAAAAGAGTTTATGGAACGAAAAGCTGCCTCGCAAATTCGAAAACGCTTTTACAGAGCGAAAACGTCGTTCGCAAAGGCGAAAACGCTTTTACAGAACGAAAACGTAAACGAGAAAACGCGTTGATCGAGCTAATACGCGTTTTCCGAACGAAATCGTGTTTTTCGAGCGTCGAAAAGCCGAAAACGCTGTTAACGAGGTTGTGTGTGGGTTCGTGGGTGTGCGTGTGTTGGCGCGTCTGTGTGTGTGTGTATATGTATATGTGTGCACGTGTGTGTGGGTGCGTGCGTGTGTTGATGCGTTTGTGTTGCATGTGTGGATATGTATGCGTATGTTTGCGCGCGTGTGTGTGCGTGTGTTGGCGCGTGTGTTCGTGGGTTGGTGCTTGTGTTTGGGTGTGGGTGTGTGTGTATGTGTGTGCGCGTGTATCGGTGTGTGGATGCGTGTGTTTCGTATATGTGTGTGTGCGTGTATTCGTGCGGGTGCGCGTGCTGGTGTGGATTCTTGTGTGGGTGCGGGTGTCTGGGCGCACTTGTGTGTGTGCGTGTGAGTGTGTGGATGGGTGCATGTGTGATGCTTGTGTGTGTATGTATTTATGTTTGGGCGCTTGTGTTTGTGGGCTTGTCTCGATGCGTGTGTGGGTGCGTGTGTGGATTCGAGTATGGGTTCGTGTTTGGGTGCGTGTGTGTGGGTGCGTGTGTGGGCCCTTTTCTGTCTGGGTGCGTGTGTGGGTGCGTACTTTCGTGTGTGGGGCGTGTGTGTGCGTGTGCGTGTGTATGTGGGTCCGTAAGTGGGTGTGTGTGAGTGTGGGTGCGTCTGTGGGTGCGTGTTTTGGCGCGTATGTGTGCGTGTGTGGGTGCATGTGTCGTTTGGTGCATGTGTGTGGGTACGTCTGTGTGGGTGTGTGTATGTGTGTGTGCGTGTCTGTAGGTCCGTGTGTGTGTGGGCGCGTTTGTGGTGCATGTTTGTGTATGTGTGCGTATGCATGCGCCTGTGTGTGCATTTGTATGTGTGTGTGTGTGCGTCTGCCTGTGGTGTACGTGTTTTGGCGCATCTGTGTGCGTCTGTGGACGCGTGTGTGTGGGTGCATGTGTGTGTGTGTGTGTGTGTGTGTGTGTGTGTGTTTGTGTGTGTGTGTGTGTGTGTGGGTGGGTGCGTGTGTGGGTGCGTGTGTGGATTCGTGTGTGGTGCGTGTGTGTGGGTGCGTGTGCGTAGGTGTGCGTGTGGGCGCATCTGTGTGTGGGTGCTTGCGAGTGTGTGGGTGGGTGCGTGTGTGGTGCACGTGTGTTTGTATGCATGTGTGTGGGGCGTGTGTGTGCGTGTGCGTGTGTATGTGGGTCCGTAAGTGGGTGTGTGTGAGTGTGGCTGCGTCTGTGGGTGCGTGTTTTGGCGCGTATGTGTGCGTGTGTGGGTGCATGTGTCGTTTGGTGCATGTGTGTGGGTACGTCTGTGTGGGTGTGTGTATGTGTGTGTGCGTGTCTGTAGGTCCGTGTGTGTGTGGGTGCGTGTGTGGATTCGTGTGTGGTGCGTGTGTGTGGGTGCGTGTGCGTAGGTGTGCGTGTGGGCGCATCTGTGTGTGGGTGCTTGCGAGTGTGTGGGTGGGTGCGTGTGTGGTGCACGTGTGTTTGTATGCATGTGTGAGCGCGTGTGTGAGTCGGTGTGTCGGTGCGTGTGTGGGTGCGTGTGTGGATTCGTGTTTTGGTGCGTGCTTGGGTGCGTGTTTGTGGGAGCGTGGAGCATGTGTGTGTATGTGTTCGTGTGTTGTCGCGCGTGTGTGCGTGTCTGAGTGCGGGTGTGGGTGAACGTGTGGGTGCGTGTTTGGGTACGTGTGAGTGTTGGTGCGTTTGTGTATGTGGGTGCGTGTGTGTGAGCGTGTGTTGGAGCGTGTGGGGGCGTATGTGGGTGCGTGTGTGTGTGGGTGCGTGTGTGGATTCGCGTGTGGGTGCGTGTGTGTGTGTGGATGCGTGTGGGTGGGTGCGTGTGTGGTGCATGTGTATGCACGTGTGCGTGTGTTGTCGCGTGTTTGTGCGTGTGTGGGTACGTGTGTGTGCGTGTGTTGGCGCGTGTGTGGATGTGTCTCGGTGTGTGGATACGTGTGAGTGAATGTATGTGTGTGTGCGTGTGTTAGTGCGTGTGTGCGGTTGCGTGTGTGTCGGTGCATGTGTGGGTGAGTGTGTGGATTCGTGTGTGTGCGTGTGTCCGTGTGTGGGTGAATGTGTGGGTGGGTTTTTGGATTCGTGTGTGGGTGCGTGTGTGTGTGTGTGCCTGTGTGAATATATTCATATGGGGGCATGTATCTGTGAGTGCGTGCGTGTGTGTGTGGGTGGGTGTGTGTGTGTGGTGCGTGTGTGAGTATGTTCTGGTACGAGTGTGTGTATGTGCGAGCGTGTGTGGGTGTGGGTGTGTATGGATGCGTGTGCGTCTGTGAATTCGTGTGTTTGCGCGTGTGTGTGTGCGTGTGTAGGTGCCTGTGTATTTGTGTGCGTGCGCCTGTGGGCGCATGTCGGTGTGGGTCCGTGCGTGTGTGGGTGAGTGTGAGTAGGTGCGTGTGTGTGGGTGCATGTGTGTGGGTGAGTTGGTTCGTGTGTGCGTGCGTGTGTGGATTCGTGTGTGGGTGCGAGTGTGTGGGTCAGTGCGTTTGTGTGAATGGATGCATGTGAGGGCGCGTGTGTGTGTGTGTGCGTGTATGTGGGTCCATGGAAATTGGTGCATGTATGTGTGTGGGTGCGTGTGTGGGTCTGGGTGCGTGTGTTTCTGCGTGTGTGTGTTCTTGTATGGGTGATGGGTGCGTGTGTGGGTGTGGGTGTGGGTCTGGGTGTGTGTGTTTGTGTGTGTGTGTGTGTTTGTGTGTGGGTGTCGGTGCATGTGTGGGTGCTTGTGTTTGTGTGTGGGGTGCGTGTTTTTGTGAAAGTGTGCGTGCGTGTGCGGGTGGGTGTTTGTGGGTGTGTGCGTGTGTTGGCGCGTGTGTGTGCGTGTGTGCGTGTGTGTGTAGGTGCGTGTGTGTTGGTGCGTGTGTGCGTGTGTGCGGTTGCGTGTGTGTCGGTGCATGTGTGGGTGAGTGTGTGGATTCGTGTGTGTGCGTGTGTCCGTGTGTGGGTGAATGTGTGGGTGGGTTTTTGGATTCGTGTGTGGGTGCGTGTGTGTGTGTGTGTGTGTGTGTGTGTGTGTGTGTGTGTGTGTGTGTGGTGCGTGTGTGAGTATGTTCTGGTACGGGTGTGTGTATGTGAGAGCGTGTGTGGGTGTGGATGTGTATGGATGCGTGTGCGTCTGTGAATTCGTGTGTTTGCGAGTGTGTGTGTGTGCGTGTGTGGGTGCCTCTGTTTGGGTGTGTGTATGTGTGTGTAGGTGCCCATGTGTCTGCTTGTGTGTTTGACCGTGTATTGGCGCGTGTGTGTGCGTGTGTAGGTGCGCATGTGTGGGCGTATGTGGGTGCGTGTGTGGGTGGGTGCGTGTGTGTGGGTGCGTGCGTGTGTGTATTTGCGTGTGTGGCGTATGTGTGGGGTTGTGTGTGTGGTGCATGTGTGCGTATGTGTGCGTGTGTGGGTGCGTGTGTGTGGGTGTGTGTGTTTTTCGTGTGTTGGCTTGTGTTTGTGTGTATGTGTGTGGGTGTGTGTGAGGTGCGTATTTATTTGTGTGCGTGTGTGGGCGCGTGTGTGTGGATTCGTGGGTGTGGGTGCGTGTTTGGGTGCGTGTGTATGGATGCGTGTGTCGTTCATGTGTGTGTATGTGTGCGTATTTTGGCGCGCGTGTGTGCGTGTGTGGGTTCGTGTATGGGTGCGTGTGTATGGGTTCGTGTGTGAGTGCGCGTGTGAATGTGTGGGTGCATGTTTTGGCGCGTATGGGTGCGTGTGTGGGTGGGACTTTGTGTATGTGTATATATGTGTATATGTGTGTGTGCGCGCGCGTATGACAGAGAGAGAGAGAGAGAGTGAGTGAGTGAGAGAGACACAGAAAGTGTGTGCGTGTTGTGTGTGTGGGTGCATGTGTGTGGGTGCATGTGTGCGTGCGTGTGTCGGTGGGTGCGTGGTTGCATGTGTGGATTCGTGTGTGTATGTTTGCGTGTGTTGGTACGTTAGTGGGTGCAAGTGTGGATTGGTGTGTGGGTGTATGTGAGTGCGTGCGTGTGTGGGTATATGTATGTGTGGGTGTGTGCGTCTGTATGTGGGTGCGTGTGTGTGGTGCGTGTGTGTATGTGCGGGTGTGGATTCGTGTGTGGGTGCGTGTCACTGTGCGTGCGTGTGTGGGAGCATGTCGGTGTAGGTCCGTGCGTGTGTGGGTGAGTGTGTGTGGGTGCCTGTGTGTGGTAGCAAGTGTGTGGGTGAGTCGGTGCGTGTGTAATTGCTTGTGTGTGTGGGTGTGTATGTGTATGTATGCGTGTTTGGGCGCATGTGTGTATGTGGGTGCGAGTGAGTGGGTGCATGTGTGTGTGAGTGTGTGTGTGTGTGTGTGTGTGTGTGTGTGTGTGTGTGTGTGTGTGTGCGTACATCTATGTGTGGGTGCGTGTGTGTGGGTGTATTTGTGTGCGTGTGTTTGCATGTGTCCGTGTATGCGTGTGTCCGTGTGTGCGTGCGTGCGTGCGTGCGTGGGTACGTGTGTGGCTTCGTGTGTGGGTGCGTGGGTGTGTGGGTGCGTGTGAGTATCGGTTCGTGTGTATATGGGTGCACACGCTGGTATGCAGGTATTGCAGTACCTCAGGTATTGCAATACCTCAGTGAGTTTGACGCCCCTGCCATGCAGAGTTGTAAACCACTGCCTTGTGGTATAGGTTCTTGTCAGAACCGAAGGCTAAGGGAGCAAACCCTAAACCCACACCAGAGCGCAGTGGCTCAGGGGTAGACCTTCGGACTCTCGACTACGAGAACCCGGGTTCGAATCCTGGCTGCGGCGTTAAAACCTTGGGCAAGTTTTTTCACTCTACATTGCTCCAGTTCACTCAGCTGAATTAAATGAGTACCTGGCTATAGACAGTGGTGGATATGTGTACGAGCAGCCTTCGCGCATTAATTGTAGCATATGGCTGGATGCTTCCCAGAGAAGCCGAGATGGTGTCTGAGTGAACAGGTCTGTCAGGGAAGTAAAGTGTAAAGCGCTTTGAGCGGTCCTGAGGATTGGATATTGCGCTATATAAGAACTGCCTTTTTAAACAGAAAACCATGTCACTGTGGCAGCATCAAGGGCGGTTGGTGTATGGAACTCCCAACATCTCTCGACCAGCCACTGCAGGGACAAATAGTTTGCGCCTGTCTTGACATGTTCTTGCCGGTGTGAGACCTCTATTTGTTCCCCGAGAGAGTGTCGCTAGTAACTTGCAAAATCCAGCGGTACTTCAAAACTTTTTCCTAGCAGCTTCCATGAAATGTACAACTGCACGAAACATGATACCGGATCGGCCGTCGCCCGGGTTACCAAGGACCGCGCTGCTCGACCTCATCTTCCGTCGACAGTGGAAAATCAGCTAGGAAGAAGAAGACAAAGAAGACAACTACTGACAATTGGACAATGGAACGTCAGGACTCTCCTCGACCGAGAAGCAGCTAACCGACCAGAAAGACGTACGGCACTAGTAGCAATAGAACTTGCCAAATACAACATCGACATCGCCGCCCTATGTGAAACAAGGTTCTCAGAGTCTGGTAGTCTCGACGACTTGGAATAATCTTTCTTCTGGAGTGGCAAACCCGAAGGAGAAAGAAGGGAGGCCGGAGTGGGCTTTGCTATCAAAAAGGATATCATCACAAAGCTGACAGAAATGCCACAGCCAGTAAGTGACAGAATCATGACGATGAGACTACCTCTGAGCAAGGACAACTTTTCTACAATCATCAGCGTGTATGCTCCGACAATGACAAACCCAGATGAAAGCAAGGAGGCCTTCTACAACCAGCTCGCAAGTGTGCTCAGGGGCATCCCTCGTACCGATAAGCTACTGTTGATAGGAGACTTCAATGCGAGGATAGGAAGAGACAATGACAAGTGGCCCTTGGTCATGGGCAAACATGGAATTGGGAAATGCAACTCCAATGGCGAACTTCTACTGGCTCTGTGCTCTGATTTCGAACTTATAGTGACGAACACCATGTTCAAGCAGAAGGATGAACGCAAGACCACCTGGATGCATCCTCGTTCCAAACACTGGCATATGATCGATTTCATCATCACGAGGTGTCGGGATAAGATGGACATCCACAGCACCCGAGCCATGCGTGGAGCAAACTGCTGGACCGATCACCAGATGCTGAGGTCAAAGGTGGCTTTCAGAATACGACAAAAGCTCAACAGGCAAGGGACAAATAAGCCGACCAAGCTCAACACTGCAAAACTAAGTACCATCAGCCATAGGGAGAGTTTTGAGCAGGAGATGGACAGGGCTCTCGCCCACTGGGAGGAGAAGGAAAATTCAACACCAGACGAGGAATGGGCAGCTCTGCAGCAGGTCGTGTACAACACAGCCAAGACATATCTTGGCAAGCGAGACAGAAAACACCAGGACTGGGGTGCATATATGTGTGTGTGTTTGGGTGCGTGTATGTGTGTGTGCGTGAGTTGGCGCTTCTGTTTGCATGTCTGGGTGCCTGTGTGTGGGTGCGTGGGTGTGAGTGCATGTATGCGTTCGTGTCTGGGTGCGTGTGTGGGTGCGTGTGTGTGGGTGCGTGTGTGAGTCTGCGTGTGTGTGGGCGTGCGTGGATGTGTGTGTGTGTGTGTGTGTGTGTGTGTGTGTGTGTGTGTGTGTGTGTGTGTGGGCGTATGTGTGTGTGTGCTTGCGGTTGTGTGGGTCCGCGTGTGTTTCATGTGTGCGTGTGTGTGTAGGTGTGCGTGTGTTGGCTCGTGTGTGTGCGTGTGTGGTTGCGCGTGTATGGGTGCGTTTGTGGTAGCGCGCCCGCGTGTGTGTGTGTGTTTGTTTGGGTTGTCGCGGGGGTGTTCGTGTGTGGGTGCGTGTGTGGGTGCTTGTGCGGGAGCGTGTGTGTGTGGGTGTGTGTATGGTGCATGTGTGTGTGTGTGTGTGAGTGTGTGTGTTGCGGGGGTGTTCGTGTGCGGGTGCGTGTGTGTGTGTGCTTGTGGTGGAATGTGTGTGTGTGTGTGTGTGTGTGTGTGTGTGTGTGTGTGGGTACGAGCGAATGTGGGTGCGTTTGTGTATGTGGGTGCGTGTGTGTGTACGTGAGGTGGCCCGTGTGTGGGCGAATGTGGGTGCGTGTGCGTGTGTGTGTGTGTGTGTGTGGGTGTGGGTGTGGGTGTGTGTGCGTATGATAGCGCATGTGTGGGCGAATGTGGGTGCGTGTGTGGGTGCGTGTGGGGCTATTTGTGAGGGTGGGTGCGTTTGTTTGAGTGGGTGTGTGTGTGCGTGTCTTTGTGTCTGTGTGTGGGCGTACGTGGATGCGAGTCTGGCGTGTGTGTGAGGATGTTCCCGAGTGCGTGTGTGGATGGGTGTGTGTGTGTATGTGTGTGTGTGTGGGTGCACGTGTGTGGGTGCGTATGCGTGTGCTTGTGCTGGCGCGTGAGTGTGTGGGTGCGTGTGTGTGTGTGCATGTGTGGGTAGGTGTGAGAGTGGGTGTGTTTGTGAGTGTGTGTGTATGTGTGTTGGTAGGTGTGTGTGTGTGCGTGTATTGGCGCGTGTGTGGGCGTATGTGGGTGTTTGTGTGGGTGGGTGCGTGTGTGTGCGTGTGCGGGTACGTGTGTTGGCGCGTGTGTATGCGTGTGGGGGTGCGTGAATAGGTGCGGGGGTGCGGGTGTGTGTGTGTGCTTGTTTGGATACGTGTGTTTTGCGTGCGTGTATGGGTGCTTGTGGGGGCGCGTGTGGGTGCGTGTGTGGGTGCGTGAATAGTTGCGTGGGTGCGAGTATGTGTGTGTTTGTGCTCGCGCGTGTGTGTGATTGTGTGGTGCGTGTGTAAGTGCGTGTGTGGGTGCGTTTGCGAGGGTACCTGTGTGGTGCATGTGTGTGTTTATGTGTGCGTGTGTTGGCGCGCATGTGTGTGTGTGGGTGCGTGTGTACGTGCGTGTCTTTGTGTGTGCTTGTGCTGGCGGGTTTGTTTGTGTGGGTGCGTGGGTGGGTGGGTGCGTGTGAAGGTGCGTGTGTGGGGGCGTGTGTGGGCGCATGTGTGTATGTTGGTACGTGTGAGTGGGTGCATATATGTGTGTGTTTGGGTGCGTCTTTGTGTGTGTGCGTGAGTTGGCGCGCGTGTTTGCATGTGTGGGTGCCTGTGTGTGGGTGCCTGTGTGTGAGTGCATGTGTGTGTTCGTGTGTCGATGCGTGTGTTGGTGCATGTGTGGATTCGTATGTGTGTGTGTGTGTGTGTGTGTGTGTGTGTGTGTGTGTGTGTGTGTGAGTGTGTGAGTGAGTGTGTGTGTGTGTGTGTGTGTGTGCATGTGTTGGGGCGTGTGAGCTCGCGTGTGGATGCGTGTGTGGATGCGTGTGTGTGGGTGCGTGGAGCATGTTTGTGTATGTGTTCGTGTGTTGTCGCGCGTGTGTGCGTGTCTTGGTGCGGGTGTGGGTGAGTGTGTGGGTGCGTGTTTGGGTACGTGTGAGTGTTGGTGCGTTTGTGTGTGTGTGTGCGTGTGTTGGAGCGTGTGGGTGCGTGTGTGGGTGGGTGCGTGTGCGTGGGTGCGTGCGTGCGTGTATTTGCGTGTGTGGCGCGTGTGTGGGGTTGCGTGTCTGGTGCATGTGTGTGTATGTGTGCGTGTGTGGTGCGTGTTTGCACGTGTGCGTGTGTGGGCGCGTGTGTGTGGTTGCGTAGGTGTGGGTGCATGTTTGGGTGCGTGTGTATGGGTGCGTGTGTCGTTCATGTGTGTGTATGTGTGCGTATTTTGACGCGCGTGTGTACGTGTGTGGGTGCGTGTATGGGTGCTGGTGTATGGGTTCGTGTGTTTGTGTGTGCGTGTGTGTGCTTGCGCGTGCGTATGGGTCCGTGTGTGAGTGCGCCGGTGAGTGTGTGTTAGGGTGCGTGTGTGTTGTTGTGTGTGTGTGTGTGTGTGTGTATGTGTGTGTGTGTGTGTGCGTGTTTTGGCGCGTGTGGGTGCGTATGTGGGTGGGTGTTTGTATGTGTGTGTGTGTGTGTGTGTGTGTGTGTTTGTGTGTGTGTGTTTGTGTGTGTGTATATGTGTGTGTGTGTACGTGCGTGCGCGTATAACAGAGAGAGAGAGAGAGTGAGCGAGAGAGACAGAGAAAGTGTGTGTGTGTGTGTGTGTCGGTACGTGTATGGGTGCGTGTATGGGTGCGTGTATGGGTGCGTGTATGGGTGTGTGTTTGTGTCTGTGCGTGAGTTGGCGCGCGTGTTTGCATGTGTGCGTGCCTGTGTGTGGGTGCGTGTGTGTGAGTGCATGTGTGTGTTCGTGTGTCGGTGCGTGTGTTGGTGCATGTGTGGATTCGTATGTGTGTGTGTGTGTGTGTGTGTGTGTGTGTGTGTGTGCGTGTGTTGGGGCGTATGTGGGTGCATGTGTGGATTCGTGTGTGGGTGCGTGTGTGTGCGTGCGTATGTGGGCACATCTCTATGTTGGTGCTTCCGTTTTTGTGGGGGTGCGGGTGTGTGTGGTACGTGTGTGTATGTGTGCGAGTGTGGTTTCGTGTGAGGGTGCGTGTGTATGCGTGTGTGGGCCCTTTTCTGTCTGGGTGCGTGTGTGGGTGCGTGCTTTCGTGTGTGGGGCGTGTGTGTGCGTGTGCGTGTGTATGTGGGTCCGTAAGTGGGTGTGTGTGAGTGTGGGTGCGTCTGTGGGTGCGTGTTTTGGCGCGTATGTGTGCGTGTGTGGGTGCATGTGTCGTTTGGTGCATGTGTGTGGGTACGTCTGTGTGGGTGTGTGTATGTGTGTGTGCGTGTCTGTAGGTCCGTGTGTGTGTGGGCGCGTTTGTGGTGCATGTTTGTGTATGTGTGCGTATGCATGCGCCTGTGTGCATTTGTATGTGTGTGTGTGCGTCTGCCTGTGGTGTACGTGTTTTGGCGCGTCTGTGTGCGTCTGTGGACGCGTGTGTGTGGGTGCATGTGTGTGTGTGTGTGTGTGTGTGTGTGTTTGTGTGTGGGTGTCGGTGCATGTGTGGGTGCTTGTGTTTGTGTGTGGGGTGCGTGTTTTTGTGAAAGTGTGCGTGCGTGTGCGGGTGGGTGTTTGTGGGTGTGTGCGTGTGTTGGCGCGTGTGTGTGCGTGTGTGCGTGTGTGTGTAGGTGCGTGTGTGTTGGTGCGTGTGTGCGTGTGTGCGGTTGCGTGTGTGTCGGTGCATGTGTGGGTGAGTGTGTGGATTCGTGTGTGTGCGTGTGTCCGTGTGTGGGTGAATGTGTGGGTGGGTTTTTGGATTCGTGTGTGGGTGCGTGTGTGTGTGTGTGTGTGTGTGTGTGTGTGTGTGTGTGTGGTGCGTGTGTGAGTATGTTCTGGTACGGGTGTGTGTATGTGAGAGCGTGTGTGGGTGTGGATGTGTATGGATGCGTGTGCGTCTGTGAATTCGTGTGTTTGCGAGTGTGTGTGTGTGCGTGTGTGGGTGCCTCTGTTTGGGTGTGTGTATGTGTGTGTAGGTGCCCATGTGTCTGCTTGTGTGTTTGACCGTGTATTGGCGCGTGTGTGTGCGTGTGTAGGTGCGCATGTGTGGGCGTATGTGGGTGCGTGTGTGGGTGGGTGCGTGTGTGTGGGTGCGTGCGTGTGTGTATTTGCGTGTGTGGCGTATGTGTGGGGTTGTGTGTGTGGTGCATGTGTGCGTATGTGTGCGTGTGTGGGTGCGTGTGTGTGGGTGTGTGTGTTTTTGCGTGTGTTGGCTTGTGTTTGTGTGTATGTGTGTGGGTGTGTGTGAGGTGCGTATTTGTTTGTGTGCGTGTGTGGGCGCGTGTGTGTGGATTCGTGGGTGTGGGTGCGTGTTTGGGTGCGTGTGTATGGATGCGTGTGTCGTTCATGTGTGTGTATGTGTGCGTATTTTGGCGCGCGTGTGTGCGTGTGTGGGTTCGTGTATGGGTGCGTGTGTATGGGTTCGTGTGTGAGTGCGCGTGTGAATGTGTGGGTGCATGTTTTGGCGCGTATGGGTGCGTGTGTGGGTGGGACTTTGTGTATGTGTATATATGTGTATATGTGTGTGTGCGCGCGCGTATGACAGAGAGAGAGAGAGAGAGTGAGTGAGTGAGAGAGACACAGAAAGTGTGTGCGTGTTGTGTGTGTGGGTGCATGTGTGTGGGTGCATGTGTGCGTGCGTGTGTCGGTGGGTGCGTGGTTGCATGTGTGGATTCGTGTGTGTATGTTTGCGTGTGTTGGTACGTTAGTGGGTGCAAGTGTGGATTGGTGTGTGGGTGTATGTGAGTGCGTGCGTGTGTGGGTATATGTATGTGTGGGTGTGTGCGTCTGTATGTGGGTGCGTGTGTGTGGTGCGTGTGTGTATGTGCGGGTGTGGATTCGTGTGTGGGTGCGTGTCACTGTGCGTGCGTGTGTGGGAGCATGTCGGTGTAGGTCCGTGCGTGTGTGGGTGAGTGTGTGTGGGTGCCTGTGTGTGGTAGCAAGTGTGTGGGTGAGTCGGTGCGTGTGTAATTGCTTGTGTGTGTGGGTGCGTGTGTGTATGTATGCGTGTTTGGGCGCATGTGTGTATGTGGGTGCGTGTGAGTGGGTGCATGTGTGTGTGAGTGTGTGTGTGTGTGTGTGTGTGTGTGTGTGTGCGTACATCTATGTGTGGGTGCGTGTGTGTGGGTGTATTTGTGTGCGTGTGTTTGCATGTGTCCGTGTATGCGTGTGTCCGCGTGTGCGTGCGTGCGTGCGTG
This sequence comes from Oasisia sp. SBJ-2009, assembly GCA_964017155.1. Lineage (NCBI taxonomy): Eukaryota > Metazoa > Annelida > Polychaeta > Sabellida > Siboglinidae > Oasisia > Oasisia sp. SBJ-2009. The sequence continues at coordinate 33,262,052 of OZ024857.1, read as the reverse complement.
CGTGCGTGGGTACGTGTGTGGATTCGTGTGTGGGTGTGGGTGCGTGGGTGTGTGGGTGCGTGTGAGTATCGGTTCGTGTGTATATGGGTGCACACGCTGGTATGCAGGTATTGCAGTACCTCAGGTATTGCAATACCTCAGTGAGTTTGACGCCCCTGCCATGCAGAGTTGTAAACCACTGCCTTGTGGTATAGGTTCTTGTCAGAACCGAAGGCTAAGGGAGCAAACCCTAAACAGAAAACCATGTCACTGTGGCAGCATCAAGGGCGGTTGGTGTATGGAACTCCCAACATCTCTCGACCAGCCACTGCAGGGACAAATAGTTTGCGCCTGTCTTGACATGTTCTTGCCGGTGTGAGACCTCTATTTGTTCCCCGAGAGAGTGTCGCTAGTAACTTGCAAAATCCAGCGGTACTTCAAAACTTTTTCCTAGCAGCTTCCATGAAATGTACAACTGCACGAAACATGATACCGGATCGGCCGTCGCCCGGGTTACCAAGGACCGCGCTGCTCGACCTCATCTTCCGTCGACAGTGGAAAATCAGCTAGGAAGAAGAAGACAAAGAAGACAACTACTGACAATTGGACAATGGAACGTCAGGACTCTCCTCGACCGAGAAGCAGCTAACCGACCAGAAAGACGTACGGCACTAGTAGCAATAGAACTTGCCAAATACAACATCGACATCGCCGCCCTATGTGAAACAAGGTTCTCAGAGTCTGGTAGTCTCGACGACTTGGAATAATCTTTCTTCTGGAGTGGCAAACCCGAAGGAGAAAGAAGGGAGGCCGGAGTGGGCTTTGCTATCAAAAAGGATATCATCACAAAGCTGACAGAAATGCCACAGCCAGTAAGTGACAGAATCATGACGATGAGACTACCTCTGAGCAAGGACAACTTTTCTACAATCATCAGCGTGTATGCTCCGACAATGACAAACCCAGATGAAAGCAAGGAGGCCTTCTACAACCAGCTCGCAAGTGTGCTCAGGGGCATCCCTCGTACCGATAAGCTACTGTTGATAGGAGACTTCAATGCGAGGATAGGAAGAGACAATGACAAGTGGCCCTTGGTCATGGGCAAACATGGAATTGGGAAATGCAACTCCAATGGCGAACTTCTACTGGCTCTGTGCTCTGATTTCGAACTTATAGTGACGAACACCATGTTCAAGCAGAAGGATGAACGCAAGACCACCTGGATGCATCCTCGTTCCAAACACTGGCATATGATCGATTTCATCATCACGAGGTGTCGGGATAAGATGGACATCCACAGCACCCGAGCCATGCGTGGAGCAAACTGCTGGACCGATCACCAGATGCTGAGGTCAAAGGTGGCTTTCAGAATACGACAAAAGCTCAACAGGCAAGGGACAAATAAGCCGACCAAGCTCAACACTGCAAAACTAAGTACCATCAGCCATAGGGAGAGTTTTGAGCAGGAGATGGACAGGGCTCTCGCCCACTGGGAGGAGAAGGAAAATTCAACACCAGACGAGGAATGGGCAGCTCTGCAGCAGGTCGTGTACAACACAGCCAAGACATATCTTGGCAAGCGAGACAGAAAACACCAGGACTGGGGTGCATATATGTGTGTGTGTTTGGGTGCGTGTATGTGTGTGTGCGTGAGTTGGCGCTTCTGTTTGCATGTCTGGGTGCCTGTGTGTGGGTGCGTGGGTGTGAGTGCATGTATGCGTTCGTGTCTGGGTGCGTGTGTGGGTGCGTGTGTGTGGGTGCGTGTGTGAGTCTGCGTGTGTGTGGGCGTGCGTGGATGTGTGTGTGTGTGTGTGTGTGTGTGTGTGTGTGTGTGTGTGTGTGTGGGCGTATGTGTGTGTGTGTGCTTGCGGTTGTGTGGGTCCGCGTGTGTTTCATGTGTGCGTGTGTGTGTAGGTGTGCGTGTGTTGGCTCGTGTGTGTGCGTGTGTGGTTGCGCGTGTATGGGTGCGTTTGTGGTAGCGCGCCCGCGTGTGTGTGTGTGTTTGTTTGGGTTGTCGCGGGGGTGTTCGTGTGTGGGTGCGTGTGTGGGTGCTTGTGCGGGAGCGTGTGTGTGTGGGTGTGTGTATGGTGCATGTGTGTGTGTGTGTGTGTGTGTGTGTGTGTGAGTGTGTGTGTTGCGGGGGTGTTCGTGTGCGGGTGCGTGTGTGTGTGTGCTTGTGGTGGAATGTGTGTGTGTGTGTGTGTGTGTGTGTGTGGGTACGAGCGAATGTGGGTGCGTTTGTGTATGTGGGTGCGTGTGTGTGTACGTGAGGTGGCCCGTGTGTGGGCGAATGTGGGTGCGTGTGCGTGTGTGTGTGTGTGGGTGTGGGTGTGGGTGTGTGTGCGTATGATAGCGCATGTGTGGGCGAATGTGGGTGCGTGTGTGGGTGCGTGTGGGGCTATTTGTGAGGGTGGGTGCGTTTGTTTGAGTGGGTGTGTGTGTGCGTGTCTTTGTGTCTGTGTGTGGGCGTACGTGGATGCGAGTCTGGCGTGTGTGTGAGGATGTTCCCGAGTGCGTGTGTGGATGGGTGTGTGTGTGTATGTGTGTGTGTGTGGGTGCACGTGTGTGGGTGCGTATGCGTGTGCTTGTGCTGGCGCGTGAGTGTGTGGGTGCGTGTGTGTGTGTGCATGTGTGGGTAGGTGTGAGAGTGGGTGTGTTTGTGAGTGTGTGTGTATGTGTGTTGGTAGGTGTGTGTGTGTGCGTGTATTGGCGCGTGTGTGGGCGTATGTGGGTGTTTGTGTGGGTGGGTGCGTGTGTGTGCGTGTGCGGGTACGTGTGTTGGCGCGTGTGTATGCGTGTGGGGGTGCGTGAATAGGTGCGGGGGTGCGGGTGTGTGTGTGTGCTTGTTTGGATACGTGTGTTTTGCGTGCGTGTATGGGTGCTTGTGGGGGCGCGTGTGGGTGCGTGTGTGGGTGCGTGAATAGTTGCGTGGGTGCGAGTATGTGTGTGTTTGTGCTCGCGCGTGTGTGTGATTGTGTGGTGCGTGTGTAAGTGCGTGTGTGGGTGCGTTTGCGAGGGTACCTGTGTGGTGCATGTGTGTGTTTATGTGTGCGTGTGTTGGCGCGCATGTGTGTGTGTGGGTGCGTGTGTACGTGCGTGTCTTTGTGTGTGCTTGTGCTGGCGGGTTTGTTTGTGTGGGTGCGTGGGTGGGTGGGTGCGTGTGAAGGTGCGTGTGTGGGGGCGTGTGTGGGCGCATGTGTGTATGTTGGTACGTGTGAGTGGGTGCATATATGTGTGTGTTTGGGTGCGTCTTTGTGTGTGTGCGTGAGTTGGCGCGCGTGTTTGCATGTGTGGGTGCCTGTGTGTGGGTGCCTGTGTGTGAGTGCATGTGTGTGTTCGTGTGTCGATGCGTGTGTTGGTGCATGTGTGGATTCGTATGTGTGTGTGTGTGTGTGTGTGTGTGTGTGTGTGTGTGTGTGTGAGTGTGTGAGTGAGTGTGTGTGTGTGTGTGTGTGTGTGTGTGTGCATGTGTTGGGGCGTGTGAGCTCGCGTGTGGATGCGTGTGTGGATGCGTGTGTGTGGGTGCGTGGAGCATGTTTGTGTATGTGTTCGTGTGTTGTCGCGCGTGTGTGCGTGTCTTGGTGCGGGTGTGGGTGAGTGTGTGGGTGCGTGTTTGGGTACGTGTGAGTGTTGGTGCGTTTGTGTGTGTGTGTGCGTGTGTTGGAGCGTGTGGGTGCGTGTGTGGGTGGGTGCGTGTGCGTGGGTGCGTGCGTGCGTGTATTTGCGTGTGTGGCGCGTGTGTGGGGTTGCGTGTCTGGTGCATGTGTGTGTATGTGTGCGTGTGTGGTGCGTGTTTGCACGTGTGCGTGTGTGGGCGCGTGTGTGTGGTTGCGTAGGTGTGGGTGCATGTTTGGGTGCGTGTGTATGGGTGCGTGTGTCGTTCATGTGTGTGTATGTGTGCGTATTTTGACGCGCGTGTGTACGTGTGTGGGTGCGTGTATGGGTGCTGGTGTATGGGTTCGTGTGTTTGTGTGTGCGTGTGTGTGCTTGCGCGTGCGTATGGGTCCGTGTGTGAGTGCGCCGGTGAGTGTGTGTTAGGGTGCGTGTGTGTTGTTGTGTGTGTGTGTGTGTGTGTGTGTGTGTGCGTGTTTTGGCGCGTGTGGGTGCGTATGTGGGTGGGTGTTTGTATGTGTGTGTGTGTGTGTGTGTGTGTGTTTGTGTGTGTGTGTTTGTGTGTGTGTATATGTGTGTGTGTGTACGTGCGTGCGCGTATAACAGAGAGAGAGAGAGTGAGCGAGAGAGACAGAGAAAGTGTGTGTGTGTGTGTGTCGGTACGTGTATGGGTGCGTGTATGGGTGCGTGTATGGGTGCGTGTATGGGTGTGTGTTTGTGTCTGTGCGTGAGTTGGCGCGCGTGTTTGCATGTGTGCGTGCCTGTGTGTGGGTGCGTGTGTGTGAGTGCATGTGTGTGTTCGTGTGTCGGTGCGTGTGTTGGTGCATGTGTGGATTCGTATGTGTGTGTGTGTGTGTGTGTGTGTGTGTGTGTGTGCGTGTGTTGGGGCGTATGTGGGTGCATGTGTGGATTCGTGTGTGGGTGCGTGTGTGTGCGTGCGTATGTGGGCACATCTCTATGTTGGTGCTTCCGTTTTTGTGGGGGTGCGGGTGTGTGTGGTACGTGTGTGTATGTGTGCGAGTGTGGTTTCGTGTGAGGGTGCGTGTGTATGCGTGTGTGGGCCCTTTTCTGTCTGGGTGCGTGTGTGGGTGCGTGCTTTCGTGTGTGGGGCGTGTGTGTGCGTGTGCGTGTGTATGTGGGTCCGTAAGTGGGTGTGTGTGAGTGTGGGTGCGTCTGTGGGTGCGTGTTTTGGCGCGTATGTGTGCGTGTGTGGGTGCATGTGTCGTTTGGTGCATGTGTGTGGGTACGTCTGTGTGGGTGTGTGTATGTGTGTGTGCGTGTCTGTAGGTCCGTGTGTGTGTGGGCGCGTTTGTGGTGCATGTTTGTGTATGTGTGCGTATGCATGCGCCTGTGTGCATTTGTATGTGTGTGTGTGCGTCTGCCTGTGGTGTAGGTGTTTTGGCGCGTCTGTGTGCGTCTGTGGACGCGTGTGTGTGGGTGCAAGTGTGTGTGTGTGTGTGTGTGTGTGTGTGTGTGTGTTTGTGTGTGTGTGTGTGTGTGTGTGTGGGTGGGTGCGTGTGTGGGTGCGTGTGTGGATTCGTGTGTGGTGCGTGTGTGTGGGTGCGTGTGCGTAGGTGTGCGTGTGGGCGCATCTGTGTGTGGGTGCTTGCGAGTGTGTGGGTGGGTGCGTGTGTGGTGCACGTGTGTTTGTATGCATGTGTGAGCGCGTGTGTGAGTCGGTGTGTCGGTGCGTGTGTGGGTGCGTGTGTGGATTCGTGTTTTGGTGCGTGCTTGGGTGCGTGTTTGTGGGAGCGTGGAGCATGTGTGTGTATGTGTTCGTGTGTTGTCGCGCGTGTGTGCGTGTCTGAGTGCGGGTGTGGGTGAACGTGTGGGTGCGTGTTTGGGTACGTGTGAGTGTTGGTGCGTTTGTGTATGTGGGTGCGTGTGTTTGAGCGTGTGTTGGAGCGTGTGGGGGCGTATGTGGGTGCGTGTGTGTGTGGGTGCGTGTGTGGATTCGCGTGTGGGTGCGTGTGTGTGTGTGGATGCGTGTGGGTGGGTGCGTGTGTGGTGCATGTGTATGCACGTGTGCGTGTGTTGTCGCGTGTTTGTGCGTGTGTGGGTACGTGTGTGTGCGTGTGTTGGCGCGTGTGTGGATGTGTCTCGGTGTGTGGATACGTGTGAGTGAATGTATGTGTGTGTGCGTGTGTTAGTGCGTGTGTGCGGTTGCGTGTGTGTCGGTGCATGTGTGGGTGAGTGTGTGGATTCGTGTGTGTGCGTGTGTCCGTGTGTGGGTGAATGTGTGGGTGGGTTTTTGGATTCGTGTGTGGGTGCGTGTGTGTGTGTGCCTGTGTGAATATGTTCATATGGGGGCATGTATCTGTGAGTGCGTGCGTGTGTGTGTGGGTGGGTGTGTGTGTGTGGTTCGTGTGTGAGTATGTTCTGGTACGAGTGTGTGTATGTGCGAGCGTGTGTGGGTGTGGGTGTGTATGGATGCGTGTGCGTCTGTGAATTCGTGTGTTTGCGCGTGTGTGTGTGCGTGTGTAGGTGCCTGTGTATTTGTGTGCGTGCGCCTGTGGGCGCATGTCGGTGTGGGTCCGTGTGTGTGTGGGTGAGTGTGAGTAGGTGCGTGTGTGTGGGTGCATGTGTGTGGGTGAGTTGGTTCGTGTGTGCGTGCGTGTGTGGATTCGTGTGTGGGTGCGAGTGTGTGGGTCAGTGCGTTTGTGTGAATGGATGCATGTGAGGGCGCGTGTGTGTGTGTGTGCGTGTATGTGGGTCCATGGAAATTGGTGCATGTATGTGTGTGGGTGCGTGTGTGGGTCTGGGTGCGTGTGTTTCTGCGTGTGTGTGTTCTTGTATGGGTGATGGGTGCGTGTGTGGGTGTGGGTGTGGGTGTGGGTGTGTGTGTTTGTGTGTGTGTGTGTGTTTGTGTGTGGGTGTCGGTGCATGTGTGGGTGCTTGTGTTTGCGTGTGGGGTGCGTGTTTTTGTGAAAGTGTGCGTGCGTGTGCGGGTGGGTGTTTGTGGGTGTGTGCGTGTGTTGGCGCGTGTGTGTGCGTGTGTGCGTGTGTGTGTAGGTGCGTGTGTGTTGGTGCGTGTGTGCGTGTGTGCGGTTGCGTGTGTGTCGGTGCATGTGTGGGTGAGTGTGTGGATTCGTGTGTGTGCGTGTGTCCGTGTGTGGGTGAATGTGTGGGTGGGTTTTTGGATTCGTGTGTGGGTGCGTGTGTGTGTGTGTGTGTGTGTGTGCGTGGTGCGTGTGTGAGTATGTTCTGGTACGGGTGTGTGTATGTGAGAGCGTGTGTGGGTGTGGATGTGTATGGATGCGTGTGCGTCTGTGAATTCGTGTGTTTGCGAGTGTGTGTGTGTGCGTGTGTGGGTGCCTCTGTTTGGGTGTGTGTATGTGTGTGTAGGTGCCCATGTGTCTGCTTGTGTGTTTGACCGTGTATTGGCGCGTGTGTGTGCGTGTGTAGGTGCGCATGTGTGGGCGTATGTGGGTGCGTGTGTGGGTGGGTGCGTGTGTGTGGGTGCGTGCGTGTGTGTATTTGCGTGTGTGGCGTATGTGTGGGGTTGTGTGTGTGGTGCATGTGTGCGTATGTGTGCGTGTGTGGGTGCGTGTGTGTGGGTGTGTGTGGGTGTGTGTGTTTTTGCGTGTGTTGGCTTGTGTTTGTGTGTATGTGTGTGGGTGTGTGTGAGGTGCGTATTTGTTTGTGTGCGTGTGTGGGCGCGTGTGTGTGGATTCGTGGGTGTGGGTGCGTGTTTGGGTGCGTGTGTATGGATGCGTGTGTCGTTCATGTGTGTGTATGTGTGCGTATTTTGGCGCGCGTGTGTGCGTGTGTGGGTTCGTGTATGGGTGCGTGTGTATGGGTTCGTGTGTGAGTGCGCGTGTGAATGTGTGGGTGCATGTTTTGGCGCGTATGGGTGCGTGTGTGGGTGTCTGAGTGCGGGTGTGGGTGAACGTGTGGGTGCGTGTTTGGGTACGTGTGAGTGTTGGTGCGTTTGTGTATGTGGGTGCGAGTGTGTGAGCGTGTGTTGGAGCGTGTGGGGGCGTATGTGGGTGCGTGTGTGTGTGGGTGCGTGTGTGGATTCGCGTGTGGGTGCGTGTGTGTGTGTGGATGCGTGTGGGTGGGTGCGTGTGTGGTGCATGTGTATGCACGTGTGCGTGTGTTGTCGCGTGTTTGTGCGTGTGTGGGTACGTGTGTGTGCGTGTGTTGGCGCGTGTGTGGATGTGTCTCGGTGTGTGGATACGTGTGAGTGAATGTATGTGTGTGTGCGTGTGTTAGTGCGTGTGTGCGGTTGCGTGTGTGTCGGTGCATGTGTGGGTGAGTGTGTGGATTCGTGTGTGTGCGTGTGTCCGTGTGTGGGTGAATGTGTGGGTGGGTTTTTGGATTCGTGTGTGGGTGCGTGTGTGTGTGTGCCTGTGTGAATATGTTCATATGGGGGCATGTATCTGTGAGTGCGTGCGTGTGTGTGTGGGTGGGTGTGTGTGTGTGGTTCGTGTGTGAGTATGTTCTGGTACGAGTGTGTGTATGTGCGAGCGTGTGTGGGTGTGGGTGTGTATGGATGCGTGTGCGTCTGTGAATTCGTGTGTTTGCGCGTGTGTGTGTGCGTGTGTAGGTGCCTGTGTATTTGTGTGCGTGCGCCTGTGGGCGCATGTCGGTGTGGGTCCGTGTGTGTGTGGGTGAGTGTGAGTAGATGCGTGTGTGTGGGTGCATGTGTGTGGGTGAGTTGGTTCGTGTGTGCGTGCGTGTGTGGATTCGTGTGTGGGTGCGAGTGTGTGGGTCAGTGCGTTTGTGTGAATGGATGCATGTGAGGGCGCGTGTGTGTGTGTGTGCGTGTATGTGGGTCCATGGAAATTGGTGCATGTATGTGTGTGGGTGCGTGTGTGGGTCTGGGTGCGTGTGTTTCTGCGTGTGTGTGTTCTTGTATGGGTGATGGGTGCGTGTGTGGGTGTGGGTGTGGGTGTGGGTGTGTGTGTTTGTGTGTGTGTGTGTGTTTGTGTGTGGGTGTCGGTGCATGTGTGGGTGCTTGTGTTTGTGTGTGGGGTGCGTGTTTTTGTGAAAGTGTGCGTGCGTGTGCGGGTGGGTGTTTGTGGGTGTGTGCGTGTGTTGGCGCGTGTGTGTGCGTGTGTGCGTGTGTGTGTAGGTGCGTGTGTGTTGGTGCGTGTGTGCGTGTGTGCGGTTGCGTGTGTGTCGGTGCATGTGTGGGTGAGTGTGTGGATTCGTGTGTGTGCGTGTGTCCGTGTGTGGGTGAATGTGTGGGTGGGTTTTTGGATTCGTGTGTGGGTGCGTGTGTGTGTGTGTGTGTGTGTGTGTGTGTGTGTGTGGTGCGTGTGTGAGTATGTTCTGGTACGGGTGTGTGTATGTGAGAACGTGTGTGGGTGTGGATGTGTATGGATGCGTGTGCGTCTGTGAATTCGTGTGTTTGCGAGTGTGTGTGTGTGCGTGTGTGGGTGCCTCTGTTTGGGTGTGTGTATGTGTGTGTAGGTGCCCATGTGTCTGCTTGTGTGTTTGACCGTGTATTGGCGCGTGTGTGTGCGTGTGTAGGTGCGCATGTGTGGGCGTATGTGGGTGCGTGTGTGGGTGGGTGCGTGTGTGTGGGTGCGTGCGTGTGTGTATTTGCGTGTGTGGCGTATGTGTGGGGTTGTGTGTGTGGTGCATGTGTGCGTATGTGTGCGTGTGTGGGTGCGTGTGTGTGGGTGTGTGTGGGTGTGTGTGTTTTTGCGTGTGTTGGCTTGTGTTTGTGTGTATGTGTGTGGGTGTGTGTGAGGTGCGTATTTGTTTGTGTGCGTGTGTGGGCGCGTGTGTGTGGATTCGTGGGTGTGGGTGCGTGTTTGGGTGCGTGTGTATGGATGCGTGTGTCGTTCATGTGTGTGTATGTGTGCGTATTTTGGCGCGCGTGTGTGCGTGTGTGGGTTCGTGTATGGGTGCGTGTGTATGGGTTCGTGTGTGAGTGCGCGTGTGAATGTGTGGGTGCATGTTTTGGCGCGTATGGGTGCGTGTGTGGGTGGGACTTTGTGTATGTGTATATATGTGTATATGTGTGTGTGCGCGCGCGTATGACAGAGAGAGAGAGAGAGAGTGAGTGAGTGAGAGAGACACAGAAAGTGTGTGCGTGTTGTGTGTGTGGGTGCATGTGTGTGGGTGCATGTGTGCGTGCGTGTGTCGGTGGGTGCGTGGTTGCATGTGTGGATTCGTGTGTGTATGTTTGCGTGTGTTGGTACGTTAGTGGGTGCAAGTGTGGATTGGTGTGTGGGTGTATGTGAGTGCGTGCGTGTGTGGGTATATGTATGTGTGGGTGTGTGCGTCTGTATGTGGGTGCGTGTGTGTGGTGCGTGTGTGTATGTGCGGGTGTGGATTCGTGTGTGGGTGCGTGTCACTGTGCGTGCGTGTGTGGGAGCATGTCGGTGTAGGTCCGTGCGTGTGTGGGTGAGTGTGTGTGGGTGCCTGTGTGTGGTAGCAAGTGTGTGGGTGAGTCGGTGCGTGTGTAATTGCTTGTGTGTGTGGGTGCGTGTGTGTATGTATGCGTGTTTGGGCGCATGTGTGTATGTGGGTGCGTGTGAGTGGGTGCATGTGTGTGTGAGTGTGTGTGTGTGTGTGTGCGTACATCTATGTGTGGGTGCGTGTGTGTGGGTGTATTTGTGTGCGTGTGTTTGCATGTGTCCGTGTATGCGTGTGTCCGTGTGTGCGTGCGTGCGTGCGTGGTGGGTACGTGTGTGGATTCGTGTGTGGGTGTGGGTGCGTGGGTGTGTGGGTGCGTGTGAGTATCGGTTCGTGTGTATATGGGTGCACACGCTGGTATGCAGGTATTGCAGTACCTCAGGTATTGCAATACCTCAGTGAGTTTGACGCCCCTGCCATGCAGAGTTGTAAACCACTGCCTTGTGGTATAGGTTCTTGTCAGAACCGAAGGCTAAGGGAGCAAACCCTAAACAGAAAACCATGTCACTGTGGCAGCATCAAGGGCGGTTGGTGTATGGAACTCCCAACATCTCTCGACCAGCCACTGCAGGGACAAATAGTTTGCGCCTGTCTTGACATGTTCTTGCCGGTGTGAGACCTCTATTTGTTCCCCGAGAGAGTGTCGCTAGTAACTTGCAAAATCCAGCGGTACTTCAAAACTTTTTCCTAGCAGCTTCCATGAAATGTACAACTGCACGAAACATGATACCGGATCGGCCGTCGCCCGGGTTACCAAGGACCGCGCTGCTCGACCTCATCTTCCGTCGACAGTGGAAAATCAGCTAGGAAGAAGAAGACAAAGAAGACAACTACTGACAATTGGACAATGGAACGTCAGGACTCTCCTCGACCGAGAAGCAGCTAACCGACCAGAAAGACGTACGGCACTAGTAGCAATAGAACTTGCCAAATACAACATCGACATCGCCGCCCTATGTGAAACGAGGTTCTCAGAGTCTGGTAGTCTCGACGACTTGGAATAATCTTTCTTCTGGAGTGGCAAACCCGAAGGAGAAAGAAGGGAGGCCGGAGTGGGCTTTGCTATCAAAAAGGATATCATCACAAAGCTGACAGAAATGCCACGGCCAGTAAGTGACAGAATCATGACGATGAGACTACCTCTGAGCAAGGACAACTTTGCTACAATCATCAGCGTGTATGCTCCGACAATGACAAACCCAGATGAAAGCAAGGAGGCCTTCTACAACCAGCTCGCAAGTGTGCTCAGGGGCATCCCTCGTACCGATAAGCTACTGTTGATAGGAGACTTCAATGCGAGGATAGGAAGAGACAATGACAAGTGGCCCTTGGTCATGGGCAAACATGGAATTGGGAAATGCAACTCCAATGGCGAACTTCTACTGGCTCTGTGCTCTGAGTTCGAACGTATAGTGACGAACACCATGTTCAAGCAGAAGGATGAACGCAAGACCACCTGGATGCATCCTCGTTCCAAACACTGGCATATGATCGACTTCATCATCACGAGGTGTCGGGATAAGATGGACATCCACAGCACCCGAGCCATGCGTGGAGCAAAATGCTGGACCGATCACCAGATGCTGAGGTCAAAAGTGGCTTTCAGAATACGACAAAAGCACAACAGGCAAGGGACAAATTAGCCGACCAAGCTCAACACTGCAAAACTAAATACCATCAGCCGTAGGGAGAGTTTTGAGCAGGAGATGGACAATGCTCTCGCCCACTGGGAGGAGAAGAAAAATTCAACACCAGACGAGGAATGGGCAGCTCTGCAGCAGGTCGTGTACAACACAGCCAAGACATATCTTGGCAAGCCAGACAGAAAACACCAGGACTGGTTCGACCCCAACGACCAGGAGCTACAGACTCTTATGAGCAGAAGAGATCAAGCCCACCCGAGAGTGTTGCAAACCAGGAGCACTAGATCCACCACTGCAGCATACAAAGATGCCTGCAGACTGCTACAAAAACGCACCCGTCCACTGAAGTCAGACTGGTGGGAAAGGAAGGCAGTGGAGCTGCAGAGAGCTGCTGACAGTAACAACACGAAGGGCTTCTACAATGGACTGAAGGAAGTGTGGGGACCCAAAAAGAAGGGACCTGTTCAACTAAAATCAACAGACGGAATGGAAACCTTCTCTGACAGCAAGAGAGTTGTGGCAAGATGGAGTGAACACTTCCAGAAGCTACTCAACGTTCCTGGCGACATAGATCACGAGGCTCTGGACAACATCCCGCAGCGCATTACCAAGACAAGCCTTGATGAGGTTCCAACTATGGATGAGATGGCTAGAGCAATCGCCAGCCTGAAAGATGGCAAAGCACCTGGAGGAGATGGAATTCCTGCAGAAGTATGGAAGCATGGAGGAGACAATCTGTTCAGCACACTGCACCAACTAATCACCAATGCCTGGGAGATGGGTTCTGTACCACAAGCATGGAAGGATGCCAGCATTGTAACCGTCTACAAGAAAGGTGATCGAACAGACTGTGGGAACTATAGAGGAATCTCTCTTCTTTCCATAGCAGGCAAGATCTTCGCCAGGATCCTCCTCAACAGACTATCTACCCACATAACACCAGAGGTAGTTCCGGAGACACAATGTGGCTTCAGAGGTAACCGGAGCACCGTGGATATGATATTTTGTCTCCGACAACTACAAGAAAAGTGCATTGAGCAGGACCGACCACTGTACATGGTATTTGTCGACTTCAGTAAGGCGTTCGATACAGTTGGGAGGACCGGACTATGGCAGCTACTGAAAAAGTATGGCTGCCCAGAGAAGTTCACAACAATGATCGAGGCACTACATTCCGGAATGATGGCGACTGTTAATGTTGGAGGGGAAGTCTCGGAATCGTTCAGGGTCACAAATGGGGTCAAGCAAGGCCGTGTACTGGCGCCCACGCTCTTTTCCATCTTCCTTTCAGCAATGTTCGACAATGCTTTCCGAGACATGGGGGATGGCATCTACATACAGTCCAGACAGAGCGCTGACCTATTCAACGTCGCACACTTCATAGCGAAGACCAAGACTACACGGATACTGATGAGGGAGCTGCTATTCGCAGATGACAGTGCACTGGTTGCACACTCTGCTGAAGAGATGCAGAAAATAGTGGATGCTTTTTCCAATGCGTCAAAGAAGTTCGGCCTGAAGATTAACATCAAGAAGACCGAGGTGCTGTACCAACCCAACTCTACAAGAACCCGAGAGGAGGATATCATGGCTGATGGAAACAAGCTGAACTCTGTTATGGAATTCACCTACCTCGGAAGCACTATATCAAGTGACGGATGCATTGAAGATGAAATACAGAGGAGGATGGCCAAGGCTAGTGCATCTTTCGGCCGACTACGTCCATGCGGGTTAAAGGCAAGATATACCGTGCAATTGTGCTGTCCACCCTCCTCTACGGAGCCGAGGCCTGGACAGTGTACAGACGACAGGTGAAAAAGCTGCATGCCTTCATGATGCGACATCTGCGTTCGATCATGAGGATAACCTGGATGGACAAAGTGACAAACAAGGAAATACTCGAACGGACAGGGCTGCCATCTATGGAAGATCTTCTGATCAGAAAGAATCTCCGGTGGACTGGACACCTCATGAGGATGTCATCAGACAGGCTACCGAAGAAGGTTATCCACTCCCAACTGTCTTCTGGTCACAGAAAGAGAGGGCGCCCTCGTCTCCGGTTCAAAGATACCATCAAGAGAAACCTGAAGCTGAGAGACATAAAGATCGAATCCTGGACATCACTCTCACAGCAGAGAGACAAATGCAGAGCATGCAGATCAGGTGATGGAAGCAGTCTTTGTCGCTTCGCGACCGACAGCATGATGATGATGATAGGTGCGTGTGTGTGTGTGTGCGTGTGTTGGCGCATGTGTGTGCGTGTGTGTGAGGGGGCATGTGTGTTTGTGTGTGGGCGCGTGTGTGTTGGTGCTTGCGCGTGTGTGACTGAGCGTGTGTGGTGCCCGTGTATGTGTGTGTGTGTGTTTGAGCGTGTGTGGGTGCGTGTTTTTGTGTGCGTGTGTCGGTGCGTGTGTCGGTGCTTGTATCCAAACTTAGTAAAAATAAATCACCGGGACTCGATGGTATAACTGCTGAACATCTTATTTATGGCAAATCATCGTTACTGTGTTCACTGCTTGCATCACTGTACACTATTATACTATCCAGGGCATGCGTACCTACATTATTCACTACTGGTTTAATTGTTCCCATACTAAAGAAATCTACACTTAACGCGAACATTGCAAAGAATTATCGGCCAATTACTCTAAGCTCTATACATACTAAGATGGTAGAAGCACTGATCTTACCAGATACTGATTTATCTGACACTCAGTTTGGATTCCGCGAGAACCGAGGTACAGCATTTGCATGCAACTTACTAAATGATATTACATCTTATTTTAAATCGCAAAACAGCCCTGTGTTCGTAGCCGCCCTTGATGCAGAAAAATGTTTTGACTCTATATGTCACGTGTCACTGTTTCTAAAGTTAATTCATGTTTTACCTGTACATGAGTGGTTACTATTGTATAACTGGTATGATAAGCTGAATGCTGTAGTCAAGTGGAACGGTTCATATAGTAAACCGTTTGATGTGACACGTGGTACACGACAAGGAAGCGTTCTCTCGCCGTATCTGTTTAACATTTTTATTAATCAACTTTTATTAGACTTGAATAACTGTGACGCAGGCGTCAGAATAGGTGATACACTGTACAATTCTATGGCTTACGCCGACGATATTACTCTATTCTCAACTAATGTTCAAGATCTACAGAACCTAATTGATGTATGTGATGCATATAGTAAAAGGTGGAAATTCAAATTTGGGGTTGAAAAATCGAAATGCATGATTGTTGGAAAGTGTCCGTTATACCAAGACCCAAAGTGGAGGCTTGGTGACAAATGTCTATGTAATGAAGAATCGCTTAATATACTTGGTAACGTGTTTAATCAGGGTGGTAACAATGCCAGCCATGTCACCAACAGACTAACAAAATGCAGACAGTCATTTTATGGGCTTGGTAATGCCGGTATGTTATACCCAGGAGCCACTCCTGGTGTTCAAGCGTATCTTTATAAATGTATATGTCAACCAACGTTAACATACGGTTTAGAGTGTATGGGCAGCACCGCCATCCAAATGCGTCGACTTGAATCTGCACAGGGTAAATTAATTAAACAAAGTCTTGGATTAAGCAAACTATCCCACAACACAGCCTTACTTAAAGCACTAAATATTGAAAAGATCGAAGATATTGTAAATAGAAATGTTTTATCCTTGTATAGTAGAATATTTAATGTGGAAAGTCCAGCGCGTCGACTGATGCAGCACTTACTGTCTCGTTTTATATGTTATGGTGAAACGGTACCTGGAACCCTGTTGTATAAAGTAGTATCTATGGGCGAGTCACCCAGTAAACGAGCCTTTAATTTAAATCAACATGTACCACAAAGTAGTGCGACAAATGATGGTCTTGTTGACTCGATTAGACACCTTTTATTTACTGATAATTTTAACAGACCATATTCACATGAACATCTTTTAGTTCATCTCTTAACCACTGCACTCTAATATATTACGCGTCTCTTTATTTTAACTGATATACACAATATACACTGAATTTTATATATTATACCATGCCACTGTATGTATTGTTGTTATTTATTTTATTTTATCAGGTTTTTATTCTCCACCGTGTGTCTTTTATATGTGATTGCACGTATGAATATGTATGTAATGTTTCTTCTCCGGCAACGGAGGCTGAATAAATAAATAAATAGTAACATTATATAACACGGTACTTGTTTTATCTTCAAATTAACTGGTTTATTTTGAGAAGTGACTTTAGTAAACTGTAAATGTTATCACAAAGAGCTGCACAACCACTGATTTGTGTGTATAAACTTTAATGAACAACAATGAGACAGGCCTACTGAAATCGCAACGTTACCAAACACGATACGATAACCGTTTAAAGGTAGGACACACTGAGAACTTGGTTTGGATTAAGGTTTTGTTGCGCTTCATTACATCACCGCAATGGGATGACGTCATCCGTCCCTGCGAGTCCACAATCGTAGCCCCCCCCCCCCCCCACAGAGGGTCTATGCCTTCTGTTCCATGTATATATTTATATAGTGCTACCTGCCTACCCGTTCCCGCCCGAACCACTTGTCCAACCATTTATGTACATTGTACACACCACACGCCTGTCTCTTCAATACACTACATGCTTAATCCGTTGAACCCGCATACACGCGCACTGTTGTTGACTTATCATTAGGGGACAATACCCCACACTCGCACAAAGGTACACAATACGATGTTTTCAAGAAGACAAATAACTCCTGCACGTCACACACGCACGCAAGCGCCAAACGCGCGCACGCAGACATAACATGATGTCATGTTTCCGAGAACAGTGACCCGAGAACAGTGACTATACATTGCAGGACATTAAAATGTATATGCCTGCCTACTGACGCATTGCTTAACGTCAATATTGTCGACAGTTGAACCCTTAGAGATAAATAAACGCCTATAAAGTATTGCATGGATATGCCATTCCAAGGTACGTACGTACGCACGCACTCACGAATAAACGGTCATACGCACGCACACGTAAGCACACAGAATGACATAACACAGGACAATAACCTTCTCCGGGACAATAGCTTTTGTTACCTAGCACGAGGCGACAGACTGGCTATTCACGTTTGGTCTGGTTGACCAGTCACGTGTTATGGGCACATGCGCACATCGGCTTACATTTTGTTTGACGTGGATATTCAGGGTAGTCAGCTATTACAATTATTATTTTTATGTTCAAACTGTAGGAACTACTAAACAACGACGATGTATGCAAGACATGTACAGGCTTACTCCACGGAAGACGACACAATGCCCACTTCATACGTCTCCGGTAAGTCGCAGTAGCAATTAAAATGCGCTCGACAGCAGCGAAGGAATCCATTTTGCTTTTGCTAGCTCATGCCACGAGGTACACACATTTCAATGTTTCCAGTTGTTGGCATGTGTAGAATTAAATACCATAAGACATTGTTCTGTGGAAACTATTGTGCCTGTGTACAACGAACAGACCAGTGTAAAGCCCCGCTACACACAGACAACATGCAAAACAACCAGTTTCCACCAATGCTCCCAAAATGGCATTTGTAGAGATCAGCTAACAGGGCACAAGATGTCAGAACCTACGAAGTAGTCTACCAAGCCCTGTAGATATCCTGTGTCAAACACTCTTTTAAATTAAGTATTATGATGAATGTCATCAATCCAACTTCCCCCAGTCACTCCGTTGACGCACGTACAACACTTTAACCCTCTTGTTATTATCATTATTATTATTACTACTATTATTACTATTATCATAAATCGCATTTCTAAACAGCCTTATATACGGGATTCTTTTCGAATAAGCGTACATACATCATAAAACGTATATGGAATTGAAATATATATATATATATATATATATATATATATATATATATATATATATATATATATAAATTATATATCATGGGAAATATATTACATTAAGAAAAGCTACTACTGGCGTCAGGATAAAATATTTGCCCTTATTTTCAAAAAAAATTGTTTGTCTCAACCACTCACTCTTCACACTTTTACTCCTCACACTCACACCCACACACACGCACCCACACACACGCACACACACGCACTCAAAAACGCACACACACGCGCCAACACACGCCCACACACACACACACACACACACACACACACACACACACACGATTCCACGCATGCACCCTCACATGCAACCACACACACGCATCCACACATGCACCCACACACGCCAACACACGCCCACACTCAGACGCAGACCCACCCATACACACATGCGAACACACGCAACCACACACGCGCATACACATCCATGTGGGTGTATCGGTGCGTGTGTGGGTGCGTGTGTGGATTCATGTGTGGGTGCGTGTGTGTGGATGCGTGTGGTTGGGTGTACCTGTGTATGTATGGGCGCATGTGTGAGTGGATACGTGTGTGGTGGGTGTGTGTGTATGGGTGGATGTGCGAGCGTGTGTGTGTGTGTGCGTGTGTGTGGTTGTGTGAGTGTGAGTGCGTGTGTGGGTGTGGTTGCGTGTGTGGGTCTGGGTGGGTGTGTGGTGCATGTGTGCATGTGTTGGCGCGTGTGTGTGCGTGTGTGGTTGCGTGTCAGGGAACGTCTGTAGGTGCGTGGGTGCGTGTGTGTGTGCTTGTGCTGGCGCGTGTGTTTGTTTGTGTAGGTGCGTGTGTGTGTGCGTGAGTGTGTGGTTGTGTGTGAGGTTGCGGGTGTAGTGCATGTGCGTATGTGTGCGTTTGATGGAGCGCATGTGTGAGTGTGAGGGTGCGTGTGTACGTGCGTGTGTGCGGTTGCGTGTGTGTGGGTGCATGTGTGTGAGTTCGTGTGTTGGTGCGTGTTTGGGTGCGTGTGTGGATTCGTGTGTGGGTGCGTGAGTATCGGTGGAAGTGTGTGTGTATGTGTGTGTGTGTGTGTGTTTGTTGGCGCGTGTGTTTGTGCGCGTTTGGGTGCGTGTGTGAGTGCGTGGGTGCGGTTGCGTGTGTGTGGGTGCATGTGTGTGAGTCCGTGTGTTGGTGGGTGTGTGGGTGCGTGTGTGGATTCGTGAGTGGGTGCGTGAGTATCGGTGGAAGTGTGTGTGTATGTGAGTGTATGTGTGTGAGTGCGTGTGTTGGTGCATGTGTGGGTGAGTGTGTGGATTCGTGTGTGTGTGCGTGTGTCCGTGTGTGGGTGAGTGTTTGGGTGCGTGTTTGGATTCGTGTGTGGGTGCGTGTGTGTGAGTGCGTGTGTGTATATGTGCATATTGGCGCATGTATCTGTGAGTGCGTGCGTGTGTGTATGGGTGGCTGTGTGTGTGGTGCGTGTGTTAGTATGTTCTGGTACGCGTGTGTGTATGTGCGAGCGTGTGTGTGTGTGGGTGTGTATGGATGCGTGTGCGTGTGTGAATGCGTGTGTTGGCGCGTGCGTGTGCGTGTGTGTGTGCGTCTGTGTGGGTGTGTGTATGTGTGTGTGGGTGCGTATGTGTCTGCTTGTGTGTTTGTCCGTGTATTGGCGCGTGTGTGTGCGTGCCTAAGTGCATGTGTTTGTTAGTGCTTGTGTTGTGTATGTGTGCGTGGGTTGGCGTGTGTGGGTCCGCATGTGGGTGTGTGTGGATGCGTGCGTGTGTTGATGCGTTTGTGGTGTATGTGTGGATATGTATGCTTATGTTTGCGCGTGTGTGTGCGTGTGCGTGTGTTGGCGCGTGTGTGTGCGTGTGTTGGTGCGTGTGTGTGGGTGTGGGTGTGTGTGTGCGCGTGTGTCGATGTGTGGATGCGTGTGTGTTTGGAATATGTGTGTGTGCGTGTGTTAGTGCGTGTGCGTGTGCTGGTGTGGATTCTTGTGTGGGCGCGGGTGTGTGGTCGCACGTATGTGTGTGTGCGTGTGAGTGTGTGGGTGGGTGCGTATGTGATGCTTGTGTGTGTATGTGTGTATGTGTGGGCGCGTGTGTGTGGGCTTGTCTCGGTGCGAGTGTGGGTGCGTGTGTGGATTCGTGTGTGTAGGTGTGTGTGTGTGTGCGTGTGTTGGCGCGTGTGGGTGCGTGTGTGAGTGCGCGCGCGTGTCACAGAGACAGAGTGAGCGAGCGAGAGACATAAAGTGTGCGCGTTTGTCGGTGGGTGTGTGGGTGCCTGTGTGGATTCGTGTGTGTGTGTGTGTGTGTGTGTGTGTGAGTGAGTGTGTGTGTGAGTGTGTGTGTGTGTGCGTGCGTGTATGAGGGTGCGTGTGTGTGGGTGCATGTTTGTGAGTGCGTGTGTTGGTGCGTGTGTGTGTGTGCGTGTCTGGATTGGTGTGTAGGTGCTTGTGTGGGCGTGCTTGTGTGGGCAGATGTCTGTGTGGGTGGGTGCGTGTGGGTGTGTGGGTGCGTGTGTGTGTGTGGTGCGTCTGTATATGTGTGCGTGCGTCTGTGGGCGCATGTCGGTGTGGGTCCGTGCGTGTGGGGGTGAGTGTGAGTAGGTGCGTGTGTGAGGGTGCATGTGTGTGGGTGAGTCAGTTCGTGTGTGCGTGCGTGTGTGGATTCGTGTAGGTGCGAGTGTGTGGGTCAGTGCGTTTGTGTGAATGGATGCATGTGTGGGCGCGTGTGTGTGTGCGTGTATTTGGGTTAATGGAAATTGGTGCATGTATGTGTGTGGGTGCGTGCGTGTGTTGATGCGTTTGTGGTGCATGTGTGGATATGTATGCGTATGTTTGCGCGTGTGTGTGCGTGTGTTGGCGCGTGTGTGTGTGCGTGTGTTGGTGCGTGTGTTTGGGTGTGCGCGTGTGTCGGTGTGTGGATGCGTGTGTGTTTGGTATATTTGTGTGTGCGTGTATTAGTGCGGGTGCGTGTGCTGGTGTGGATTCTTGTGTGGGTGCGGGTGTGTGGGCGCACGTGTGTGTGTGTGCGTGTGAGTGTGTGGATGGGTGCGTGTGTGATCCTTGTGTGTGTATGTATGTATGTGTGGGCGCGTGTGTTTGTGGGCATGTCTCGATGCGTGTGTGGGTGCGTGTGTGGATTCGTGTATGGGTTCGTGTTTGGGTGCGTGTGTGTGGGTGCGTGTGTGGTGCGTGGGTGGGTATGTGTGTGGGTGCGTGTGTGTGCGTGCGTTGGCGCGTATGTCGGCGTATGTGGATGCGTGTATGGGTGGGTGCGTGTGTGTGATGGTGCGTGCGTGAGAGTGTTTTCGAGTGTGGCGCGTATGTGGGTGGGCGTGTGGGGTGCGCATGTGGGTGTGTGTGGGTGCGTGTGTGTGTGTGTGTGTGTGTATGTATGTGTGTGTGTATGTGTGTGTATATGTGTGTGTGTATGTGTGCATGTGTGTGGGTGCGTGTGTGCTTGTGCATGTTTGAGTGTGCGTGTGTCGGTGAGTGTGTGGATTCATTTGTGGGTGCGTGTGTGTCTGTGTGTACGTGTGTGCGTGTGTTGGCGCGCGTGTGTTCATGTGGGCGTGTGTGTGTGGTGCGTGCATGTGGGTGCGTGTGTGTATGTGTGGCCGCGTGTGTGTTGGTGCTTGCGTGTGTGTGTGGGTGCGTGTGTGATACACATGTATAGCTGCGTGTCTTTGCGCGTGTGTATGCGTGTGTGTGTGTGCGTGTGTCGGTGCATGTGTGGTGCATGTGTGTGTATTTGTGCGTGTGTTGTCGCATGTGTGCGCGTGTGTGGATGCGTATGTGGGTGCGTGTGTGTGTGTGTGCTTGTGCTGGCGCGCGTGTGTGTGTGAGGTTGCGTGTGTGGGTGCGTGTGTGTGGGTGCGTGTTTGTGGGTGCGTGTTTATGGGTGGATGTGTGAGTGTGCGTGTGTCGTTGCATGTGTGGGTGCGTGTGGGTGCGTGTGTGGGCGCGTGTTTGAATGTATCCTTGCGTGTTTGCGTGCGTGAATATGGGTGCGTGTGAGGTGCATATGTATGTGTGTGCGTGACTTTGGGCGTGTGCATTTGTGTGCGCACACGCACGCACACATTCACACACACACGCACCCCCCCCCCCACACACACACATACACACAAACACATGCACCCACACACGCACCCACACACACGCACCCCCACACGCACCCATACACGCACACACACACACGCAGAAACACACGCACCCAGACCCACACACGCACCAATTTCCACGCAACTACATACGAGCACACACACACGCGCGCCCACACATGCATCCATTCACACAAACGCACTCACCAACACACACGCACCCACTCACACTCACCCACACACACACACGAACCCACACCGCCATGCGCCCACACACGCACGCACACACACACGCACCCACACACGAATCCACACACGCACACATACACACACGCACCACATACATACACACACACACACACACACACACACACACACACACGCACCCACACAGACATATGCCCACACAAACACGCACAGACAAGCACCCACACGCCAATCGACACACGCACCCACACACGCACCAACACACGGACTCACACACATGCACCCCCACACACACACCCACACACACGCACCCCCCCCCCACACACACATAGGCACCCACACACTCGCTTTCTCTGTCTTTCTCGCTTTTTCACTCTCTGTCACACGCGCGCGCCCACACATACACACACACGCACTCACCCGCGCACCCATTCACGCGCCAGCACACACACACACACACGCACCCATACACACGCGCACATACAGAAACCCACACACGCACACACGCGCACCAACAACGTTTTCGACTTTGTGAGCGACGTTTTCGCTCGATAAAAGCGTTTTAGATATGTAAACGCGTTTTTGATTTTTAGTGCCACCGTTTTCCTTCGATAAACGCGTATACGTCTTTGTGAGCGACGTTTTTGCTGGATAGTCGCGTTTTCGCTCCATAAACGGATTTCCGCCTTTGTTACGACATTTTTGCTCAATAAAAAACTTTTTCGCATTTCCGACCCACGCTAAGGGGAAAACGCGTTCACCGAGCGAACACTTGGCTCGCAATGACAATAACGACTTTACCGAAAAACAATATGGCTGGCAAAGTCAAAGGGTTTATGGAACGAAAAGCTGCCTCGCAAATTCGAAAACGCTTTTACGGAGCGAAAACGTCGCTCGCAAAGGCGAAAACGCTTTTACAGAGCGAAAACGTAAACGAGAAAACGCGTTGATCGAGCTAATACGCGTTTTCTGAACGAAAACGTGTTTTCCGAGCGTCGAAAAGCCGAAAACGCTGTTATCGAGGTTGCGTGTGGGTGCGTGGGTGTGCGTGTGTTGGCGCGTCTGTGTGTGTGTGTGTGTGTATATGTGTGCACGTGTGTGTGGGTGCGTGCGTGTGTTGATGCGTTTGTGGTGCATGTGTGGATATGTATGCGTATGTTTGAGCGTGTTTGTGCGTGTGTTGGCGCGTGTGTGTGCGTGTGTTGGTGCGTGTGTTTGGGTGTGGGTGTGTGTGTATGTGTGTGCGCGTGTGTCGGTGTGTGGATGCGTGTGTGTTTGGTATATGTGTGTGTGCGTGTATTAGTGCGGGTGCGTGTGCTGGTGTGGATTCTTGTGTGGGTGCGGGTGTGTGGACGCACTTGTGTGTGTGCGTGTGAGTGTGTGGATGGGTGCGTGTGTGATGCTTGTGTGTGTATGTAGGTATGTTTGGGCGCGTGTGTTTGTGGGCTTGTCTCGATGCGTGTGTGGGTGCGTGTGTGGATTCGTGTATGGGTTCGTGTTTCGGTGCGTGTGTGAGGGTGCGTGTGTGGTGCGTGGGTGGGTATGTGTGTGTGTGTGTGGGTGCGTGTGTTGGCACGTGTGTCGGCGTATGTGGATGCGTGTATGGGTGGGTGTGTGTGTGATGGTGCGTGCGTGAGAGTGTTTTCGAGTGTGGCGCGTTTGTGGTGGTGCGTGTGTGGTGTGTGTGTATGTGTGCGTGTGTGCGGGCTTGTGTGAGGGTGCGTGGGTGTGGGTGTGTGTTTCAGTGGGTTTGTGTGGGTGCGTGTGTCGTTCATGTGTGTGTGTATGTGTGCGTATGTTGGCGCGCGTGTGTGGGTGCGTGTGTCGTTCATGTGTGTGTATGTGTGCGTATGTTGGCGCCCGTGTGTTGGTGCGTGTGTGGGTGCGTGTGTATGGGTTCGTGTGTATGGGTTCGTGTGTATGGGTTCGTGTGTATGTGTGCGTGTGCGTGTGTGGTGTGTGTGTATGTGTGCGTGTGTGCGGGCTTGTGTGAGGGTGCGTGGGTGTGGGTGTGTGTTTCAGTGCGTTTGTGTGGGTGCGTGTGTCGTTCATGTGTGTGTATGTGTGCGTATGTTGGCGCCCGTGTGTGGGTGCGTGTGTGGGTGCGTGTGTATGGGTTCGTGTGTATGGGTTCGTGTGTATGGGTTCGTGTGTATGTGTGCTGGCGCGTGCGTGTGGGTCTGTGTGAGGGTGGGCGTGTGGGGTGCGCATGTGGGTGTTTGTGGGTGCGTGTGTGTGTATGTGTGTGTTGTGTATGTGTGTGTGTGTGCATGTGTGTGCTTGCGTGTATGCACCAACACACGGACTCACACACATGCACCCCCACACACAGGCACCCCCACACACGCACCCCCCACACACACAAACACAGGCACCCACACACGAATCCACTCACGCACCCACACACACACCGACACACGTACACTCGCTTTCTCTGTCTTTCTCGCTTTTTCACTCTCTGTGTGTGGATTCATTTGTGGGTGCGTGTGTGTCGTGTGTGTACGTGTGTGCGTGTGTTGGCGCGCGTGTGTGCCTGTGGGCGTGTGTTTGTGGTGCGTGTGTGTGGGTGCGTGTGTGTATGTGTGGCCGCGTGTGTGTTGGTGCTTGCGTGTGTGTGTGTGGGTGCGTGTGTGATACACATGTATAGGTGCGTGTCTTTCCGCGTGTGTGTGCGTGTGTGTGCGTGTGTCGGTGCATGTGTGGTGCATGTGTGTGTATTTGTGCGTGTGTTGTCGCATGTGTGCGCGTGTGTGGATGCGTATGTGGGTGTGTGTGTGTGTGTGGGTGCTTGTGCTGGCACGCGTGTGTGTGTGAGGTTGCGTGTGTGGGTGCGTGTGTGTGGGTGCGTGTTTGTGGGTGGATGTGAGTGTGCGTGTGTCGTTGCATGTGTGGGTGCGCGTGGGTGCGTGTGTGGGCGCGTGTTTGAATGCATCCTTGCGTGTTTGCGTGCGTGAATGGGGGCGTGTGTGTGCGTGACTTTGGGCGTGTGCATTTGTGTGCCTACACACACGCACCCACAAACATGCACCCGCACACGCACCCATACACGCGCACATACAGGAACACACACACGCACACACGCGCGCCAACAACGTTTTCGACTTTGTGAGCGACGTTTTCGCTCGAGAAAAGCGTTTTAGATATGTAAACGCGTTTTTCATTTTCAGTGCCACCGTTTTCCTTCGATAAATGCGTATACGTCTTTGTGAGCGACGTTTTTGCTGGGTAGTCGCGTTATCGCCTTTGCGAGCCTTGTTTTCTCTCCATAAACGGATTTCCTCCTTTGTTACATTTTTGCTCAATAAAAAACTTTTTCGCACTTCCGACCCACGCTAAGGGGAAAACGCGTTCACCGAGTGAACACTTGGCTCGCAATGACAATAACGACTTTACCGAAAAACAATATGGCTGTCAAAGTCAAAAAAAGAGTTTATGGAACGAAAAGCTGCCTCGCAAATTCGAAAACGCTTTTACAGAGCGAAAACGTCGTTCGCAAAGGCGAAAACGCTTTTACAGAACGAAAACGTAAACGAGAAAACGCGTTGATCGAGCTAATACGCGTTTTCCGAACGAAATCGTGTTTTTCGAGCGTCGAAAAGCCGAAAACGCTGTTAACGAGGTTGTGTGTGGGTTCGTGGGTGTGCGTGTGTTGGCGCGTCTGTGTGTGTGTGTATATGTATATGTGTGCACGTGTGTGTGGGTGCGTGCGTGTGTTGATGCGTTTGTGTTGCATGTGTGGATATGTATGCGTATGTTTGCGCGCGTGTGTGTGCGTGTGTTGGCGCGTGTGTTCGTGGGTTGGTGCTTGTGTTTGGGTGTGGGTGTGTGTGTATGTGTGTGCGCGTGTGTCGGTGTGTGGATGCGTGTGTTTCGTATATGTGTGTGTGCGTGTATTCGTGCGGGTGCGCGTGCTGGTGTGGATTCTTGTGTGGGTGCGGGTGTCTGGGCGCACTTGTGTGTGTGCGTGTGAGTGTGTGGATGGGTGCATGTGTGATGCTTGTGTGTGTATGTATTTATGTTTGGGCGCTTGTGTTTGTGGGCTTGTCTCGATGCGTGTGTGGGTGCGTGTGTGGATTCGAGTATGGGTTCGTGTTTGGGTGCGTGTGTGTGGGTGCGTGTGTGATGCGTGGGTGGGTATGTGTGTGTGTGGGTGCGTGTGTTGGCGCGTGTGTCGGCGTATGTGGATGCGTGTATGGGTGGGTGCGTGTGTGTGATGGTGCGTGCGTGAGAGTGTTTTCAAGTGTGGCGCGTTTGTGGGGGTGCGTGTGTGGTGTCTATGTATGTGTGCGTATGTGCGCGCTTGTGTAAGGGTGCGTTGGTGTGGGTGTGTGTTTCAGTAAGTTTGTGTAGGTGCGTGTGTCGTTCATGTGTGTGTATGTGTGCGTATGTTGGCGCGCGTGTGTGGGTGCGTGTGTTTGGGTTCGTGTGTATGGGTTCGTGTGTATGTGTGCTGGCGCGTGCTTGTGGGTCCGTGTGTGGGTGGGCGTGTGGGTGTGTGTGGGTGCGTGTGTGTGTGCATGTGTGTGTGTGTGTATGTGTGTGTGTGTGTGTGTGTGTGTGTGTGTGTGTGTGTGTGTGCATGTGTGTGGGTGCGTGTGTGCTTGTGCATGTTTGAGTGTGCGTATGTCGTTGAGTGTGTGGATTCATTTGTGGGTGCATGTGTGTCTGTGTGTACGTGTGTGCGTGTGTTGGCGCGCGTATGTGCCTGTGGGCGTGTGTGTGTGGTGCGTGTGTGTGGGTGCGTGTGCGTATGTGTGGCCGCGTGTGTTGGTGCTTGCGTGTGTGTGTGGGTGCGTGTGTGATACACATGTATAGGTGCGTGTCTTTGCGCGAGTGTGTGCGTGTGTCGGTGTATGTGTGGTGCAAGTGTGTGTGTTTGTGCGTGTGTTGTCGCATGTGTGCGCGTGTGTGGATGCGTATGTGGGTGCGTGTTTGTGTGTGCTTGTGCTGGCGCGCGTGTGTGTGTGTGTGAGGTTGCGTGTGTGGGTGCGTGTGTGTGGGTGCGCGTTTGTGGGTGGATGTGTGAGTGTGCGTGTGTCGTTGCATGTGTGGGTGCGTGTTGGGTGCATGTGTGGGCGCGTGTTTGAATGCATCCTTGCGTGTTTGCGTGCGTGAATATGGGTGCGTGTGAGGTGCATATGTGTGCGTGACTTTGGGCGTGTGCGTTTGTGTGCCTACACACGCACCCACAAACATGCACCCGCACACACACGCACACATTCACACACACACACGCACGCATACACGCACACACACACACGCAGAAACACACGCACCCAGACCCACACACGCACCAATTTCCACGCAACTACATACGAGCACACACACACACACGCGCCCACACATGTATCCATTCACACAAACGCACTCACCAACACACACGCACCCACTCACACTCACCCAAACACACACGGAACCACACCGCCATGCGCCCACACACGCACACACACACACCCACACACGAATCCACACACGTACATACACACACGCACCACATACAAACACAAACAGTGTGGTGCGTACAAACACTCACACACACACACACACACGCACCCACACAGACATGTGCCCTCACAAACATGCACAGACAAGCACCCACACCCCTATCCACACACGCACCCACACACGCACCATCACACGCACCCACACACACGCACCCCCCCCCCACCACACAGGCACCCATACAAGAATCCACTCACGCACCCACACACACACCGACACACGTACACTCGCTTTCTCTGTCTTTCTCGCTCTTTCACTCTCTCACACGCGCGCGCCCACACATACACACACGCACTCACCCGCGCACACATTCACGCGCCAGCACACACAAACGCACCGATACACACGCGGACATACTGGAACCCACACACGCACACACGCGCGCCAGCAACGTTTTCGCCTTTGTGTGCGACGTTTTCGGTCGATAAAAGCGTTTTAGATATGTAAACGCGTTTTCGATTTTCAGTGCCACCGTTTTCCTTCGATAAACGCGTATACGTCTTTGTGAGCGACGTTTTTGCTGGGTAGTCGCGTTTTCGCCTTTGCGAGCCTTGTTTTCGCTCCATAAACGGATTTCCTCCTGTTACATTTTTGCTCAATAAAAAACTTTTTCGCATTTCCGACCCACGGAAAGGGGAAAACGCGTTCACCGAGCGAACACTTGGCTCGCAATGACAATAACGACTTTACCGAAAAACAATATGGCTGGCAAAGTCAAAAAAGGGTTTATGGAACGAAAAGCTGCCTCGCAAAGGCGAAAACGCTTTTACAGAGCGAAAACGTCGCTCGCAAAGGCGAAAACGCTTTTACAGAGCGAAAACGTAAACGAGAAAACGCGTTGATCGAGGTAATACGCGTTTTCCGAACGAAAACGTGTTTTTCGAGGGTCGAAAAGCCGAAAACGCTGTTATCGAGCGAAAACGTCGCTCACATAGACGAAAACGCGTCTACCGAGCGAAAAATGCGTTAACCGAGCGAAAACGTCACACGCAAATGCGAAAACGAGTTAATCGAGATAAATCGTCGACCTCAAATCCTAAACCGCGTTTTCCGAGCGGAAATATCGCTCAGTAAACACACTTTCGCCTTTGCGAGGGACGTCTTCGGTAAGCAAAGGCGTTTTCGCTCGGTTATGACGTTTTCGTTCGGTAAACGCATTTTCGCCTTTGCAAACGTTATTTTCGCTAAGGTAAAAGCGTTTTCGCCTTTGCGACGAAGTTTCA
Organism: Oasisia sp. SBJ-2009; assembly: GCA_964017155.1. Classification (NCBI taxonomy): domain Eukaryota; kingdom Metazoa; phylum Annelida; class Polychaeta; order Sabellida; family Siboglinidae; genus Oasisia; species Oasisia sp. SBJ-2009. The sequence goes on along the minus strand of OZ024857.1, from coordinate 33,233,580 downwards.
GCTCGGCAGAAACGTTTTCGCCTTTGCGAGCGACATCTTTCCGGATCACGTTTTGCTAGGTAAACGCGTTTTCGCCTTTGCGAGGAATGTATTAGCTCGGTATACGCGTTTCAGTCTTTGGGAGCGAGGTTTTCGCTCGGTAAAGCGCTATCGTCTTTGCGAGCGACGTTTTCGCTCGGTAAAGGCTTTTTCGTCTTTCAGAGTGAAGTTTTCGCTGGGGTAATGCGTTTTCGCTCGGTATCCTCGTTTTCCCTCGGTAAACACTTTTTCGCTTTTGCTTGCGTCGTTTTCTCCGCCTTTCCGGAACACGTTTTCGCGTTTGCGTTTTCGCATTAGCTCGGTAAACGCGTTTCGGTCTTTGGGCGTCGCTCGGTAAAAGATTTTTCGCCCGGTTAGCGCGTTTTCGCTATATAGACGCGTATTCGCTCGTTAATATGCGTTTTCGCTCTGGAAACGCTTTTTAGCCTTTGCTTGTGTCGCTTTCTCTCGATAAAAAAGCTTCCGCCTTTCGGGGGCACGGTTTCGCTTGCTAAACGTATTTCTGCCTTTTCTTAGGGACGTAACCGAGTAAAAATGTACCTCTTAAAGACGAAAATGCGTTCTCCGAGCAAAAACGAGGTTCACTGAGCGAACATATTGCGATAAACGCGATTGCCGAATTAAAACGTGGCTCGCAAAGGCGGAAAAGCGTTTACCGAGCTAATGTGTCCCTCGCAAAGGCGAAAACGCGTTTACCAAGCGAAAACGTGCCCCAGAAAGGCGGAATTTTTTTTCCGACGCAAAAGCTAAAGCGAAAAAGCCTTTCCCGAGCGAAAACGCATATTAACGAGCGAATACGTCTAAATAGCCAAAACGGAAAGCGGAAGCGCGTTTACCGAGCTGATACATTCCTCACAAAGGCGAAAACGTTTACCTAGCGAAAACGTGCTCCTGAAAGGCGGTAACGCTTTTTACCGAGAGAAAACGTCGCAACCAAAGGCGAAAAATAGTTTACCAAGGAAAAACGCGTTTACCTAGCGAAAACGCGTTCCCCGAGCGAAAACGTGCCTCGCAAAGTTTCAAACGCGTTTACCTCAGAAAACTCGCAAAGTTTCAAACGCGTTTACCTCAAGAAAAGCGAAAAAGCCTTTACCAAACATCGCTCGCAAAGGCGAAAACGATTCTGCCTAGCGAAAGTAACGTTTCAAAAGACGAAAATGTGGTTATCGAGCGAAAACACGATAACCGAGCGAAAACGCCTTTACCAAACGAAGAGGTCCCTCGCAAAGGCAAAAATACATTTAACGAGCGAAAATGTGGCTCGCAAAATTGATGTCGTTTACCGACAGAATTATGTCTCTAGCAAAAGAGAAAAAGCATCTACCGAGCGAAAATATTGCTTGCAAAGGCGAAAAAACGTTTACCCAACGAAAACTTTGCTCGCTAAGGCAGAAATGCGTTAATCGAGCGAATACTTACGGCAAAAGATTTTTCGCCCGGTTAGTGCGTTTTCGTTATATAGACGCGTATTCGCTCGTTAATATGCGTTTTTGTTCGGGAAACGCTTCTTAGCCTTTGCTTGTCTCTTTCGCTTGCTCAGCGTATTTCTACCTTTGGAAGGGACGTATTAGCACGGTAGATGCGTTTCCGTCTCTGCTAGCCACGTTTTCGCTCGGAAAAAGCATTTTCGCCTTTGCGAGCGAAATCTTCGCTCGGAAGACGCGTTTTGGCCTTTACATGAGACGTTTTCTCTAGTTACAAGCTTTTCGCCTTTGCGAGGGAAGTTTTCGCTCGGTAAGCGAGTTTTCGACTTTATCAGCCACGTTTTTGCTCAATAAATGCATTTTCGCATTTGCGAACGACGTTGTAGCACCGTAATCGCATTTATCGCGTTATCGCTTTTGCGGGGTGCGTATTCCATCTATAAACGCGTTGCTGCGTTAGCAAGCAACGTTTTCGTTGGGTAAACGTGATTTCGCCTTTGAAAGCAACGTTTTCGCTCGGTAGACGCTTTTGCTCCTTTGCGGGAGACATATTCTCTCGGTAAGTCGAAAACAGAGCTAAAACGTCGCTCACAAAGTCGAAAACGCGTTTACCGAGCGAAAACGTGTCTATCGAGCGGAAACACCTTTACCGAGTAAAAACTTACCTCTTAAAGACGAAAATGCGTTCTCCGAGCAAAAACGAGGTTCACTGAGCGAACATATTGCGATAAACGCGATTGCCGAATTAAAACGTGGCTCGCAAAGGCGGAAAAGCGTTTACCGAGCTAATGCGTCCCTCGCAAAGGCGAAAACGTGTTTACCAAGCGAAAACGTGCCCCAGAAAGGCGGAATTTTTTTCCGACGCAAAAGCTAAAGCGAAAAAGCCTTTCCCGAGCGAAAACGCATATTAACGAGCGAATACGTCTAAATAGCGAAAACGGAAAGCGGAAGCGCGTTTACCGAGCTGATACATTCCTCACAAAGGCGAAAACATTTACCTAGCGAAAACGTGCTCCTGAAAGGCGGTAACGCTTTTTACCGAGAGAAAACGTCGCAACCAAAGGCGAAAAATAGTTTACCAAGGAAAAACGCGTTTACCTAGCGAAAACGCGTTCCCCGAGCGAAAACGTGCCTCCCAAAGTTTCAAACGCGTTTACCTCAGAAAAGCGAAAAAGCCTTTACCAAACATCGCTCGCAAAGGCGAAAACGATTCTGCCTAGCGAAAGTAACGTTTCTAAAGAAGAAAATGTGGTTATCGAGCGAAAACACGATAACCGAGCGAAAACGCCTTTACCAAACGAAGAGGTCCCTCGCAAAGGCAAAAATACATTTAACGAGCGAAAATGTGGCTCGCAAAATTGATAAGTCGTTTACCGACAGAATTATGTCTCTAGCAAAAGAGAAAAAGCATCTACCGAGCGAAAATATTGCTTGCAAAGGCGAAAAAACGTTTAACCAACGAAAACGTTGCTCGCTAAGGCAGAAATGCGTTAATCGAGCGAATACTTACGGCAAAAGATTTTTCGCCCGGTTAGTGCGTTTTCGTTATATAGACGCGTATTCGCTCGTTAATATGCGTTTTTGTTCGGGAAACGCTTCTTAGCCTTTGCTTGTCTCTTTCGCTTGCTCAGCGTATTTCTACCTTTGGAAGGGACGTATTAGCACGGTAGATGCGTTTCCGCCTCTGCTAACCACGTTTTCGCTCGGAAAAAGCATTTTCGCCTTTGCGAGCGAAATCTTCGCTCGGAAGACGCGTTTTGGCCTTTACGTGAGACCTTTTCTCTAGTTACAAGCTTTTCGCCTTTGCGAGGGAAGTTTTCGCTCGGTAAACGAGTTTTCGACTTTATCAGCCACGTTTTAGCTCAATAAATGCATTTTCGCATTTGCGAACGACGTTGTAGCACCATAATCGCATGTATCGCGTTGTCGCTGTTGCGGGGTATTTATTCCATCTATAAACGCGTTGCTGCGTTAGGAAGCAACGTTTTCGTTCGGTAAACGTGATTTCGCCTTTGAAAGCAACGTTTTCGCTCGGTAGACTCCTTTGCGGGAGACATATTCTCTCGGTAAGTCGAAAACAGAGCTAAAACGTCGCTCACAAAGTCGAAAACGCATTTACCGAGCGAAAACGTGTCTATCGAGCGGAAACACCTTTACCGAGTAAAAACTTACCTCTTAAAGACGAAAATGCGTTCACCGAGCATAAACGAGGCTCACTGAGCGAACATATTGCGATAAAAGCGATTGCCGAGTTAAAACGTGGCTCGCAAAGGCGGAAAAGCGTTTACCGAGCTAATGCGTCCCTCGCAAAGGCAAAAACGCGTTTACCAAGCGAAAACGTGCCCCGGAAAGGCTGTAACGTTTTTTACCGAGATAAAACGTCGCAAGGAAAGGGGAAAAATAGTTTATCAAGGTAAAACGCGTTTACGTAGCGAAAACGCGTTCCCCGAGCGAAAACGTGGCTCGCAAAGTATCAAACATGTCTACTGAGCGAAAACGTACCTCGGAAAGGCGAAAAAGCCTTTACCGAGCGAAGGCATCGCTCGCAAAGGCGAAAACGATTCTGCCTAGCGAAAGTAACGTTTGCAAAGACGAAAATGTGGCTACCGAGCGAAAACACACTAACCGAGCGAAAACGCCTTTACCAAGCGAAGTGGTCCCTCGCAAAGGCAAAAATACATTTAACGAGCGAAAATATGGCTGGCAAAGTGGAAAAGGCGTTTACCGACAGAATATGTCTCTCGGAAACGAGAAAAAGCATCTACCGAGGGAAAACGTTGGATGCAAAGGCGAAAACACTTTTACCCAACGAAAACGTTGCTCGCTATGGCAGAAATGCGCTAATCGAGCGAATACGTACGGTAAAAGATTGTTCGCCCGGTTAGTGCGTTTTCGCTGTATTCGCGTATTCGCTCGTTAATATGCGTTTTCGCTTGGGAAACTCTTTTTAGCCTTTGTTTGACTCTTTCTCTCGATAAAAAAATGTCCTCCTTTCTGGGGCACGTTTTCGCTTACTAAACGTATTCTTGCCTTTGCAAAAGACGTATTAGCACGGTAGACGCGTTTCCGCCTCTACGAGCCACGTTTTCGCTCAGAAAAAGCATTTTCGCCTTTGTGAGACGTTTTCTCTAGTTACAAGCTTTTCGCCTTTGCGAGGGATGTTTTCGCTCGGTTAACAAGTTTTCGACTTTGTAAGCCACGTTTTAGCTCAATAAATGCATTTTCGCATTTGCGAACGACGTTGTAGCACCATAATCGCATGTATCGCGTTGTCGCTGTTGCGGGGTATGTATTCCATCGATAAACGCGTTGCTGCGTTAGGAAGCAACGTTTTCGTTGGGTAAACGTGATTTCGCCTTTGAAAGCAACGTTTTCGCTCGGTAGACTCCTTTGCGGGAGACATATTCTCTCGGTAAGTCGAAAACAGAGCTAAAACGTCGCTCACAAAGTCGAAAACGCGTTTACCGAGCGAAAACGTGTCTATCGAGCGGAAACACCTTTACCGAGTAAAAACTTACCTCTTAAAGACGAAAATGCGTTCACCGAGCAAAAACGAGGCTCACTGAGCGAACATATTGCGATAAAAGCGATTGCCGAGTTAAAACATGGCTCGCAAAGACGGAAAAGCGTTTACCGAGCTAATGCGTCCCTCGCAAAGGCAAAAAGGCGTTTATCAAGCGAAAACGTGCCCCGGAAAGGCTGTAACGTTTTTTACCGAGATAAAACGTCGCAAGGAAAGGGGAAAAATAGCTTATCAAGTTTACGTAGCGAAAACGCGTTCCCCGAGCGAAGACGTGGCTCGCAAAGTATCAAACATGTCTACTGAGCGAAAACGTACCTCGGAAAGGCGAAAAAGCCTTTACCGAGCGAAGGCATCGCTCGCAAAGGCGAAAACGATTCTGCCTAGCGAAAGTAACGTTTGCAAAGACGAAAATGTGGCTTACGAGCGAAAACACACTAACCGAGCGAAAACGCCTTTACCAAGCGAAGTGGTCCCTCGCAAAGGCAAAAATACATTTAACGAGCAAAAATGTGGCTGGCAAAGTGGAAAAGGCGTTTACCGACAGAATATGTCTCTCGGAAACGAGAAAAAGCATCTACCGAGCGAAAACGTTGGATGCAAAGGCGAAAACACTTTTACCCAACGAAAACGTTGCTCGCTATGGCAGAAATGCGTTAATCGAGCGAATACGTACGGTAAAAGATTGTTCGCCCGGTTAGTGCTTTTCGCTGTATAGACGCGTATTCGCTCGTTAATATGCGTTTTCGCTTGGGAAACTCTTTTTAGCCTTTGTTTGACTCTTTCTCTCGATAAAAAAATTTCCTCCTTTCTGGGGCACGTTTTCGCTTACAAAACGTATTTTGCCTTTGCAAAAGACGTATTAGCACGGTAGACGCGTTTCCGCCTCTACGAGCCACGTTTTCGCTCAGAAAAAGCATTTTCGCCTTTGTGAGACGTTTTCTCTAGTTACAAGCTTTTCGCCTTTGCGAGGGATGTTTTCGCTCGGTTAACAAGTTTTCGACTTTGTAAGCCACGTTTTAGCTTAATAAATGCATTTTCGCATTTGCGAACGACGTTGTAGCACCGTAATCGCATTTATCGCGTTGTCGCTTTTGCGGGGTACGTATTCTCTCGATAAACGCGTTGCTGCGTTAGGAAGCAACGTTTTTGGGTAAACGTGATTTCGCCTTTGAAAGCAACGTTTTCGCTCGCTAGACGCTTTTGCTCCTTTGCGGGAGACATATTCTCTCGGTAAGTCGAAAATAGACCTAATACGTCGCTAACAAAGTCGAAAACGCGTTTATCGAGCGAAAACGTGTCTACCGAGCGGAAACACCTATACCGAGCAAAAACGTACCTCTTAAAGACGAAAAAGCGCTCACCGAGCAAAAACGAGGCTCACTGAGTGAAAATATTGCGATAAACACGATTGCCGTGTTAAAACGTGGCTCGCAAAGGCAGAAATGCGTTAATCGAGCGAATACGTACCCCGCAAAAGATAAACGCAATTTACAACCTCGTTCGCAAATGCGAAAAAGCTTTTATTGAGCGAAAATGTGGCTCACAAAGTCGAAAACTCATTTACCGAGCGAAAACATCCCTCGCCAAAGGCAAAAAGCTTGTAACTAGACAAAACGTCTGACGCATAGGCCTTTTTCCGAGCACAGACTTCGCTCGGAAAGGCGAAAATGCGTTTTCCGAGCGAAAGCGTGGCTCGCAAAGGCGGAAACGCGTTTACCGAGCTAATATCTCGTATATATAAAACAAGTCTTGTCTCGACCACGTGCATCTACGTCTATTTTGTAATATAATGCGACTCGGACTCGGGATAGCAGTGTGGTAACTCGATCTGTTTATTGGCTGGGCGTGTACACATGCGCGGTAGCTAGTTAAGCGAAATACATCTCCGTAAGGTAATACATCTCCCTTTTTTTAAGTAAATATTTTGTTTACAATAACCAAATAAAAAAACCAAATAACCATGTAGAGCAACTGATGCACAAATTGTAAACAAAAGTGAACGTAATTAGTTAGACTTAATTTCTCCTTTGCGAGACATATCTCTCGGTAAACGCCTTTTAAACTTTGCGAGCCACATTTTCGCTCGTTAAATGCATTTTTGCCTTTGCGGGGGACCTCTTCGCTTGGTAAAGTCGTTTTCGCTCGGTTTTCGTGTTTTCGCTCGGTAAACACATTTTCGTCTTTGCACACGTTACTTTCGCTAGGCAGAATCGTTTTCGCCTTTGCGAGGTACGTTTTCGCTCGGGGAAAGCGCTTTCGCTCGGTAAACGCATTTTCGCCTTTGCAAACGTTATTTTCGGTAGGCAGAAACGTTTTCGCTTTTGCGAGCGACGTTTTCGCTCGGTAAAGACTTTTTCGCCTTTCCGATGTACGTTTTCGCTCGGTAAACGCGTTTGAAACTTTGCGAGCCAACGCGCTTCCGCCTTTCCGTTTTCGCTATTTAGACGCGTATTCGCTCGTTAATATGCGTTTTCGCTTGGGAAAGGCTTTTTCGCCATTCGCGAAAACATCGCTTGAAAAGGCGAAAACGCGATTACCGAGCGAAAACATGTCTATCGAGCGGAAACACCTTTACCGAGTAAAAAGAGCACAAACGCACTTACCGAGCGAAAGAAACATCGCAAAGACACAAATCCGTTCACCGAGACTCACAGAGCGAACTCGTTGCGATAAACGCGATTGCCGAGTTAAAACTTCGCACGGAAATGTGAAAACGCGTTTACCGAGAGAACATGTCTCCCGCAAAGAAGAAAAAGCGTCTTCCGAGCGAACCCGTTGCTTGTAAAGGCGAAAACACTTTTACCGAACGAAAACGTTGCTCACTAAGGCAGAAATGCGTTTATCGAGCGAATACGTACCCCGCAAAAGAGAAAACGCGATTATTGTGTTACAACGTCGTTCGCAAATGCATTTTTATTTTTAAACGCGTTTTCACATTTACGTTTTCGTTCGGTTAAAGCGTTTTCGCCTTTGCGAGAGACGTTTTCGAGTAGACGCTCCCCGAATGTCGGTAGCATACGACATGACGCGCAGCAACAAAAGCCTATAATGTCCTTATCGTCTTCACCAAACACTCCGGGTGCACCCACGCCTGGCACAGATGACATTGATACATTTGATGGTTGTCCTTACCGTTGAGAATGCACATCTTCACGCAGTATTTCCAGTTGTCTGCGTGCTTATCTTTCGCAGCTTTCCGGCGCGCTTTTCTTGACTTGTCACTCACCTTGTCACAAATGACGTCTACTGGCTGCAGATGTACCGGCAGTACAGGTGATCCGCAACAGTTTTCACCTGAACTGTTAGCCACCGGGCAAGAGTTGTTGTCCACGGTTGTTCAGGCGGAACCGGTAAAATTGGTTACAGCTAAGCTTAATGTTATTGCTTTTATCTATTGTTCGTTTACCTGGTAGAGTTACCCGTTGGGCGATAAAAGGCCCAAACATCCAGCTAAATATTAAAATACTTAAAATCTTTCACATCGGCTCGGCCTAATGAAAGATGTCACGTGAACGGGTATTCGTAAAGTGATCAACACGTATATGATCATAAGAGTCACTATTAAGACCGACTAAAACTGGCAGAAATACTTAATTGAAACTAGCACTTCGTAAACACGTCTAGCACTTGCAGTGGGGTGGAGCATGTATCTACTTCTATTGATATAAGTCTGTCTCGTCTGCGTTTTCTACATCTATTCATAATTGAGTTTCGTCCGCGTGTATTTCAGAGTGTTGATATTAGTTTGTATCGTTCGCGTGTATCTACGTCTATTCATATCAATCTGTCTCATCCGAGTGTATCTACATCTATTCATATAATCTGCCTCTTCCGCATATTTCTAAGTCTTTTCTTATAAGTCTGACTCGTCCGCCTTTTTCTACGTCAATTCATATAAGTCAGACTCGTCCGCGAGTATCTAGATCTATTCAGATCATCAGTCTCGTTCGCGAGTATTTAAATCTATTCATATCAGTCAGACTCGTCCCCGTTTATCTATGTCTATTCGTATAAGACAGTCTCGTCCGCGTGTTTCTACATCTATTGATATCAGTCTGTTTCGTCCGCGTGTATCCACGTCTATTCATATATGTCAGTCTGGTCCGCGTGTATCTAAGTCTATTCACCAAAGTCAGTCTCGTCCGGGTTTATCTAAGTTTATTCATATAAGTCAGTCTCGTCCGGGTTTATCGAAGTCTATTCATATAAGTCAGTCTCGTCCGCGTATATCTAAGTCTATGCATATCAGTCAGTCTCAATCGCGTGTATTTAAGTCTATTCCTATCAGTCAGTCTCTTTCGCGTGTATCCAAGTCTATTGATATAACTCTCGTCTCGTCCGAGTGTATCTACCTGTCTTTGTATAAGTATGCACCGTCCGCTTGTATCTATGTTTATTCATACATGTCCGTCTTATCCACGTGTATCTACATCTATTTATATACGTCAGTATCGTCCTCGTGTATCTACGTATATTCATATTAGTCTGTCTCGTCCTCGTGTATCTACGGTAATTCATATAAGTCAGTCTCGTCCGCGTGTATCTAAGTCTATTCTTAGAAATCAATCTCAGTCACGTGTATTTAAGTTTGTTCACACAAGTCAGTCTCTTCCGCATGTATCTAAGTCTATTTATATCGGTCAGTCTCGTCCGCGTGTATCTTAATCTATTGATATCAGCAGTCTCGTCCGCGTGTATCTAAGTCTATTCACACAAGTCAGTCTCGTGCGCGTGTATCTAAGTGTGTTCATATCAATCACTCTCTTCCCGTGTGTCTGAGTCTATTCATATAAGTCAGTGTCGTCCGCGTTTATCTAAGTCTATTCACATCAGTCAGTCTCTTCCGCGTGTATCTACGTCTCTTCTTATATCGTCCGCGTGTATCCATGTTTATTCATATAAGTCTGTCTTTTCCGCGAATATCTACGTCTATTCATACACGTCAGTCTCGTCTGCTTGTATCTATGTATATTCATATAACTCTGTCTCGTCCGCATGTATTTAAGTCTATTCATATCAGTTAGTCTACTCCGCCTTTATTTAAGTCTATTCATTCATGTCAGTCGCGTCCGCGTGTATCTAAGTCTGTCTTTCCATATAAATGTCTCGTCCGCGTGTTCACTCGTATAAGTCAGTCTTGTCCGCGTGTATCTACGTCTATTCATATATGTCTGTCTTGTCCGCTTGTGTCTCGTATATATATAATAAGTCTGTCTCGTCCACGTGCATCTACGTCTATTCATAGAAGTGTGTCTCTTCCGCATGTATCTACGTCTCTACGTATAAATCTGTGTCGTCCGCATGTATTTACCCGGGTATGTCTATTTATAGGTCAGTCTCTTCCGCGTGTATCTACGTGTATTCATATTAGTCTGTATCGTCCGCATGTATCTACGTTTATTCATATGAAAATGTCTCGTCCGCTTGTATCTCCATCTATTCATATAACTCTACCTCGTCCGCGTGTATCTACGCCTATTCATACCAATCTGACTCGTATACGTGTATCCACGTCTATTCAAAAAGTCTGGCTAGTCCGCTAACATCTACGTCAATTCATATCACTCAATCTCAATCCGCGTGTAACTAAGTCTATTCTTAGAAGGCAGCTCGGCCGCGTATATCTAAGTCCTTCATCTACGTCTGTCTCGTCCGCGCGTATCTCAGTCTATTCATACAAGTCAGTCTCGTCCTCGTGTATCTATGTCTACATATATAACTCAGTCTCGTCTGCGTGTATCTACGTCTATTCATTTGAGTCTGTCTGGTCCGAATGTATTGCTGTCTATTCATATAAATTAGTCTCGTCCGCGTGTATCTACGTCTATTCATATAAGTCTGTCACGTCCGCGCGTATTTCAGTCTATTGATGTCAGACTCGTCCGCGTTTATCTACATAGATTTATATCAGTCTGTATCGTCCGTATGTATCTACGTCTATTCATATAAGTATGTCTCTTCCGCGTATATTTCAGTCTATTAATATAAGTCAGTCTCCTCCGCGCGTGTCTCAGACAATTCATAAATCATTCTCATCCGCGTGTAATAATTACACACAACTTTGATTAGCAACTCAACTGAGTTGGATTGGTATATTACAATAGGTTACAAATAACTCATCAAAATATCATACAAATACAATAGAAATGCATTTGATACCGCAAATAATACCGTACTAATAGCCTTTTTACTGACATTTGTATAAAGCCCACGGTATAAAGGAGTTACGTTATCTATTCGTTCTAGTAATATTATACATGGAATGTCTTTTTTTAGGCAGCAGAACATTTTATCTACGTGTGCCGACTTTAATTTTTTCAAAATATTTTTGACAAGTGCTGTCCCGTCCCGTCTTACATTAAACGTATGCAGGTTAACACGTGTGAGTATCTCCGCGTAACCCAATCCAGGGAAAATACATTTTAAAGCTCTTTTTTGTATAACTCCTATTTCGACGGCAATACGCTGCTCTCCAGTTGTCTGCGTGCTTATCTTTCGCAGCTTTCCGGGGAGCTTTTCTTGACTTGTCACTCACCGGGTCACAAATGACGTCTACTGGCGGCAGTACAGGTGATCCGCAACAGTTTTCACCTGAACTGTTAGCCACCGGGCAAGAGTTGTTGTCCACGGTTGTTCAGGCGGAACCGGTAAAATTGGTTACAGCTAAGCTTATGTTATTGCTTTTATCTATTGTTCGTTTACCTGGTAGAGTCACCCGTTGGGCGATAAAAGGCCCAAACATCCAGCTAAATATTAAAATACTTAAAATCTTTCACATCGGCTCGGCCTAATGAAAGATGTCACGTGAACGGCTATTCGTAAGGTGATCAACACGTATATGATCATAAGAGTCACTATTAAGACCGACTAAAACTGGCAGAAATACTTAATTGAAACTAGCACTTCGTAAACACGTCTAGCACTTGCAGTGGAGTGGAGCTTGTATCTACATCTATTGATATCAGTCTGTCTCGTCTGCGTTTTCTACATCTATTCATAATTCAGTTTCGTCCGCGTGTATCTCAGAGTGTTGATATTAGTTTGTATCTACCGCGTGTATCTACGTCTATTCATATCAATCTGTCTCATCCGCGTGTATCTACATCTATTCATATAATCTGCCGTATCCGCATGTTTCACGCACCCACATTCGCCCACACACGCGCCAATTCACGTACACCCACACGCACCCACTCACACAAACGCATCCACACTCGCACGTACCCACACATACACACCCACATACACACGCTCCAGCACAAGCACCCACCCACGCACCCACACACGAACACACCCGCGACAACCCCCACACACACCCGCCAACACACGGACACATATACACGTACACACAAACACACAAATCCACACATGCACCCACACACCCAACGACACACGCACACACATAAGCACCCACACACACGCACCCACACACGGATCAACACACGCACCCACACACGAACCGACACACGCACACACTTTCTCTATCTCTCTGGCTCACTCTCTCTCTCTGTCATACGCGCCAGCGCGCACGCACACACACACACACACACACACCCATACACACACACACAACAACACACACGCACCCTAACACGCACTCACATGCACACTCACACACGGATCCATACGTACGCGGCAGCACACACACACGAACCCATACACACGCACCCATACCCGCACACACACACGTACACACGCGCGAAAATACGCACACATACACACACACATAAACGACACACGCACCCATACACACGCATCCAAAAATGCACCCTCACCCACGCACCCACACACACGCGCCCACACACGCACACATACAAACATGCACCACACACGCACCCTCACACACAAACACAAGCCACCAAACGCACACATACCCACACTCACGCACACACACGCACACATACACACACATGCACCAGAAAAGCAACCCCAAACACACGGCACACACGCAAATACACACACGCACGCACCCACACACACCCACACACACGCACCCACCCACGCACGCACTCACATACGCCCACACACGCTTCAACACACCCGCATACACACACGAACCCACACACACAAGTTCCCACACACGCACCCACACACGCACTCACACACATGCTCCAAACATGCACCCACAAACACGCAGCCAAGCACGCACTAACACACGAATCCACCCACGCACCCACACACGCACCGACACACGGACTCTCATACGCGCACACACACGCACACACACAAGAATCCACACATGTACCCACACACGCACCAACACACGCTCTCACACACATACACCCACACACACACGCACCCACACTCACGCAACCACACACGCATCCACACGCGAGCACACACGCCCCAACACACGCACACACACTCACACACACACATACATACACACACATACACACCCACACACACACACACACACACACACACACACACACACACACACACACATACGAATCCAGACATGCACCCACACACACACCAACACACGAACACACACATGCACACATGCGCGCCAACACACGCACACATAAACACACACATGCACCACACACGTACCCTCGGAAACGCACCCACACACGCCCTTACACACCCACCCACACAATCACTCACAAGCGCTAGCAAAAACACACACACACAGCCGCACCCATGCACCTACTCACGCACCCACACACGCACCCACACACGCGTACACACGAGCCATCAGACGTACCCACACACGCACCCACACACGCGCCCCCACAAGCACCCATACACGCACGCACAACACACGTATCCACATACACACGCATAAACACACACACTCACAAAAACACCCACACTCACACATATCCACACATGCACACACACACACACGCACCCAGACACTCACGCGCCAGCAGAAGCACACGCACACGCACCCACACACACGCATCCACACACGCACTCGGAAACATTCTCACACACACGCCACACACGCACCCACATATGCCCAAACACGCACCAAGACACGTACACACGCACCCACTCAAACAAACGCACCAATCCTCACATATAGCCCCACACGCACCCACACACGCACCCACATACGCCCTCACACGCGCTAGCATACCCACACACTCCCACACACACACACACGCACGCACCCCACACACGCTCCTACCCAAACACACACCCACATTCGCCCACACACGGGCCACCTCAAGTACACACACACGAACCCACACACACAAACGCACCCACACTCGCACGTAGCCACACCCACACCCACACACGCACACGTTCTAGCACAAGTACACACACATGCACCCACACACGAACACCCCCGCGACCACACACACTAACACACACATACACACACATGCACCACACACACACACACACACACGAACACACACACACACACGTATCCTCATACACACGCACAAACACACACACTCTCAAAAACAAACGTCCACACACGCGCCAACACAAGCACACACGCACCCACACAAAAAACGTCCCCATCCTCACACGTACCCACACTCTCACCCACACACGCACGCACATACACCAACACACGCGTTAACACACGCATACACATACCCACACACACAAACTTACAAACATTCACGAGTACCCACACACGCACCCACACACTCACTCACACACACTCACGCCCCAACACAAGCACACACACACACGCACCCACACACACGCAACCACACACGCACACACACGCAACAAAGCACGCACACGTACACACATACATGCACCACACACGCAACCACACAAGAATCCACACACGCACCCACACATGCACCCACACGTACACACACGCACACATACACATATGAACAACACACGCCCCCACACACAGGCACCCAAACAGGCACCCACACACACTCACCCATACACCCACGAGCCTACCCACGCACACATACACACACTCACACCACACACGCACCCACACACACACGCACCCAAACACACGCACCCACACACGCGCAAAACAATACACACACGAGCCTACCCACGCACACATGCACCGCACACGCACCCACACACACACACGGAAACACCCACAAACACGCGCCCTCACATATACACCCACGCACCCACACACGCGCACCCTTCCACACACGCACACACAGGCGCCTACACACGCACACACACACACCCGCACACGAATCCACACACGCACATACACGCACCGACACACGCACCCAAACGCACCCACACAGACGCACCCACACACTCACACACTCACACACGCACACACGCACACACGCATTCATAGCACACACACACATACGCACCCACAACCACACCACACACGCACACACACGCGCCAACACACGCACACACACGCAGACACACCCACCCACACACGCACCCACACACGCACACACGCGACAACACAAGCACACACACACAAGCCCCACACACACCCACATTCACACACACACGCACCACACCCACACACTCATCACCACATGCAACCACACACGCACACACACGCAGCAACACACGCACACACACATGCACCCACACACACGCACCCACACACACGCACCTACACACACATACGCGCCATCACATACACAAGCACAAACACCCGCACCCACACACAAGCCCCCACATACACGCACCCACACACGCACCCACAAATAAATCCATACACGCACCGACACACGCACCGACATTCGCACAGACACACATGCACCCACACACACGCACCCACACACGCACCCACACACAAACATACACACACAGACACACAAGCACCCACATACGCGCACCCACACACGAATCCACATTCGCACCCACAAACGCACCGACACACGAACACAAACAGATGCACCCAGGCACCCACACCCACACACACACACAAACGCACACACTCACCCACACACACACACACACACACAAATACACATGATACACATGCACCACACACGCTCCCACACACACATGCAAGCCCACACACACACACACGCCCCCCCCCCTCACACCCACATATACAGACACACACGCACCAACATACACGCACCCACACATGAATCCACACACGAACCCACACACGCACCGACAAACAAACACACATATATGCACCACCTACACGCACCCAGACACAAGCACTCACACAGGTGCAAACAACACACACACACATGCACCACACACGAACTCACACACACATGCACGAACCCACACACACGCGCCTTCACACATACTCACACGCACCCACACACAGGCACCTTTCCACACACGCACAAACAGGCGCCTACACACGCACACACACACACACACACACACACACACACACACGAACCCACACAAACACACACACACACACATACACACATACATACACACACGCGGGTGCGCTAGCACACACGCACCCGCACACCCGCACCCACACACGCACACACACGCGCCAACCCACGCACACATTCACACACACGCACACAAGTACCACAGACACACATGTACCCACACACGAACCCACACACAGATGCGTCCATACGCACACATACACAAACACGCACCCACACACACATACAACCACACACGAATCCACACACGCACCCACATAAGCACCGACACACGCGTACACACCCACCCTCACAGAAGCACCCACACAGTCACACACGCACACACGCATAGACACGCATACACACGCACACACGCACCATCACACACACCACACTCGCACACACACGCGCCAGTACAAGCACACACACACACACAGACACACACACACCCACACACGCACCCCCACACGCACACACACGCGCCAAAACGGGCACACACACACACAAGCACCAACATGCGCACACACCCACACACACTCACATGCGCGCACACACACGCGCACCAGAACAAGCACACACGTGCACCCACAAACACGCACCCACAAACGCACGCACGCATCCTGATACACACCCACTCACGCACGCATTCACACACACACACACGCACCACTCACACACACGCACCCACTCTTGCACCGACACACGCACACACACAGATGCGTCAACACGCACACATACACACACGAACCCACACACACACACGCACCCAAACACGAATCCACACGCGCACCCACACACACACCACACACGCACACACACACGCCAACACACGCACACACTCACATTCAGACACACACTCACACAGAAAAGCACCCACTCGCACCCAAAAACCCACACACACGCGCCAACACACGCACACACACCCACACACATCCACACACGCGCACCAGCACAAGCACACACGCGCACACACAAACACTCACCCACACACGCAAGGACGCATCCACATACGCTCCCATACACGCACACATTCACACGCACCACTCACACACACGCACACACACATGCACCGACACACGCACATTCACACGGACCCACACACACTCACCCCCACACGCACCGACACAGGCACCGACACACGCACATACACACATTCACCCACACACATGCACACACACACACATAGGCACGCACACGCGCAAAGACTCGCACACATACACATATGGACCACACACGCACTGACATATACACGCGCCCACACACACATACACACAAATCCATAC